>PITA01002368.1:0-45901 GCA_004023965.1 Spilogale gracilis | reverse complement strand
CCAGCCCAGTGGATGGAGAAGGGGACATTCTATTTGCCAGAAATTTCCCTTTTCTTCCTTAGACCACAGACACATTCCCTGCCTCTGTCCACTCTCCCTTCCGAGAGGGGCAGGATAATGCATCAGGAAAGTTGGGAAGAGAACCTCAGATGAGGCCCTGGGCAAAAAGTCTCAACCTGCATCTTTTAAAAACTTTCCCCTAGCTTCACTGAGGTATAATCAACAAATAAAACGCATATGTGTTTACTGTGTACAATGTGAAGTTTTGATGTACACAAACGGTATGAAAGATGTCCACAATCTCATTAGCCCACCCATCACCTCGTGCAGTTACGTATGTTTTAAATTTTTTGTGGTTAAGACATTTAACATCTACCATTCTCCCCTTTGCTTCTATGTGTTTGACTTTTTTTTAGATTTACATATAAGTGAGATTACGCCGTATTTGTCTTTCTGTGCCTGGCTTATTTCACTCAGCATGATGTCTTCCAGGGTTTTTGAGGTTTTTGCGAGGTTTTTGCAAATGGCAACAACTTTCTTTTCCACAATCCTTCTTTTTAAGGGCTGAGTACTATTCCACTGTATATATCTTCTGTATGCAGCACATTTTCTTTCTTCATTCATTCATGGATGCTGAGGTTGTTCCCATATCTTGGAGATTGTGAGTAAAACAGTCAATACAGGGTGCCGATGTCTCTTCATGATACTGATCTCATTTCTTTAGAGAGATACCCAGAAGTGCGATTGCTGGATCATATGGTCGTTCTATTTTTAATTTTTTGAGGAACCTCCATCCTGTTTTCCATAATGTCAGCTTGGAGCTTAATCAAAGTCCATGGCTTTGGGTCCATTCTTTGAATGTCTGGTTTGCTTTTTCACTGTATTTAAAAATATAAGTGGGAAAAGATTAAATATCCCCCTGGAGGCATGGGCATGAAGGATAATGCAATGGTGTCCTCGCTAAATTAGCTTATTTCCATTCAGTGAAATTTTTAAGTATTAATGATTCTCTTTGAAAATCCTCAAAGGAATGTTTTATCATGGAACTCTTAAGAAAAACAATCTGTTTATGTTCCCACCTTAATTTTAACTTTTTACTTAAGTGAATTTTTTTTCCGTGGCGTCCTTCATGTTGGGTCATTCCAGAATGGATTACTGATGAAGAATGAGGCCACTCTAGAGTTCCAAGCTAAGTAGCTTTAAGAAGAAAAGCCTTCTATGATTGTTGCTAATGGTCAGAAGCCAGTAGAATGAGGCTGGGAATCAACCAGCAGGTCAACAGTGTTTGTTGGGTGCCCTCCTTGTGCAAGGGCTCTTTCTTCTTCTAGAAAAGAAGAAGTCTTTGGGGCCTCAAGATCAACAAATACTGGTTGAATCTAATTGAGTTTGAAAGAATAACTCTCCTCTTGGAAAACAGAAGAATTTGCATTCTGAACAATTGATTCATTGGCCTCCAGATGACCATGACTGTTTACTTGAACTCCCTTTTATTTTGATTAAGTATGTATCTGCCCATCCTTTTGAGTTTATCTGGATCTTGCAAAATTTACATACCTCCAACCACCCCTTTCTGCTTGGACTGGCAGTTGGGTTGGCTTCCTCAAGGAAAGGGATACAGATCTGCACATCACGCCTATTATAGTCCCAGCTCCAGCAGCATCTTTATGTACTGGTTCTCCCCTAATCCTCTCAATGGCTCAGGTGTCCCAACAGCTTTTTTTACTTAGTCCCGAATTTCAAGTCTATGCCTCCTTACAAACTTTGTAAATTTATGGCTTTCAAGTGAAGTAGGGATGATATGGCTTTATTCTATGGTTCCCATTTGCAACCTGCAGTTGAAAACATACCTTCAATTCCTGTTTTTCTTTCTTTCTTCTTTTCTTCCTTTCTTTCTTTCTTTCCTTCTTTCTTTTTTAAGATTTTATTTATTTATTTAAGAGAGAGACAGAGCATAAGAGAGAGCATGAACAGAGGAGGGGGCAGAGGGAGAGGGCAAAGCAGGCTCCCCGCTGAGCGGGGAGTCTGACACGAGGCTCGATCCCAGGACCCTGGGAACATGACCTGAGCTGAAGGCAGGGGTTTAACCGACTGAGCCACCCAGCCTCAGTTCCTATTTTTCAAAATGCAACCTGATCTATGGCTTTCATGTTTGTCACTGAAGTTGCACTTTCTCCAGTATGATAAGCATCTCCAGTTTAGGTTCATTTCCTTCTTGGACAAGAATCATGATGTTTTTATTTCTAGGCCTCTTTGTAAGCCAAGTGTGATTTAAGGGCTAGCAATATAGGTCTCACTTGGGAGCTTGTTAAAAATACCCCAGCCTTTCCTATGAACCTGCGTTTGATAAGACCTAGAGCTGAGTTGTGTGTATACCCAAGTGGGAAAAGCCCTTGGTTGAGCACATCTTTAGATTCTTTTTTTTAAAGATTTTATTTATTTAACAGAGAGAAACACAGCCAGAGAGGGAACACAAGCAGGGGGAGTGAGAGAAGGAGAAGCAGGGAGCCCGATGTGGGGCTCGATCCCCGGAATCTGGGATCATGACCTGAGCCGAAGGCAGAGGCTTAACCACTGAGCCACCCAGGTGCCCCCACACCTTTAGATTTTAATAAAAATTACATTGTTGTGATATAAAGAGACAATGTCCATTTATCTTTTGGAAATGTGTTTCTGATATATTTTTTAAAGATTTTATTTATTTATTTGACAGAAAGAAACACAGCTAGAGAGGGAACACAAGCAGGGGGAGTGAGAGAGGGAGAAGCAGGCTTCCTGTCAAGCAGGGAGCCCGATGCGGGGCTCTATCCTGGGACTCCAGGATCATGACCTGAGCCGGAGGCAGATGCTTAATGACTGAGCCACCCAGGCGCCTCTGTTTCTGACATTTTATGCTGAAACATTTCAAACAGCAAAACTGAATGTTTTACCTTAAGTATCCGTATATTTTTCATCTAGATTACGCCATTAATTTTCTTTACGTTTCTCTTTTTCTCAAATAATTTTCCATCAAGAATTTTAATGTAGAAATACTAGTTGACAGCATGACTGTTAAAAAGAATCATGTCTTGGTCACCAAGATCCCACCTTTTTTTCTACAATTTTCAATGGTTTGATAAGGTCACGATTCATTTGGGGATTTCTTGGGAATCAGAGAAGCAAGGTGGGGTGGGGAAGAGCTGGGATTTCACAGAGCTGGGCGCTGGCCCTTACCCTGTCCAGGGCACTGGGCCTCAGTGTCCCCATCCACATAGTTAGGGAGTTGACGGACCTCACCCCTAACGGCGCTTCCAACCCCGTGACCGTAGGCCCGCTGCAACATTCTCACCATCACCATGCCTCAGGTGCAGAAACTGATGAACCAGCTACATATTCGAGTGAGAAGGAAAACATCTGTTGGCATGGAAAATAGATTATTTCCTAAGCTACCGAGTAAAACACAGATGCACTGGCAGTTTTAACTCTGTTTTCTTGTCAATTTTTGTTCTTTTAGGAAACCTTGCAGAAACATGAAGCCCTCAACCATCTGGAACTGAGAAACTCACTCAAGGCTGACTGCGGCTTCTAGAACGTCCAGGTGTTCTACAGATGTGAGAATCGATCCTGCACTCACCACCTGGAGTCCTGCACACAGATGGACAGCTCCGACTCCAGAGCTGACATCCCTGAGCCCAGAGGGGTCGTTCGCTAAGTGGCCGAAGAGCCGTTGTTGCCATTGAGGGCGGATGGTTGCACACAGCCGGTCCCTCCCTTGGAGCCGCAGTGGGCTAAACCACATTCAGGGTTGCAAGTTATCTGACTCTCTTGAGTAAGGATTCCAGGTGGGGGCCTCCCTTCTGTAAGCCCACCATCCTTCCAGGGACCACCCCTAACACGACTGCCACACCAGTATCTTCTTGCAAACTCCCTTCTCTGAAAGTGAGCAGGAGGAAGCTCTTGGAAGAATCTTTAGCTGTGGTCCCTCCAGAAAGCTATTGCTCTCCCCTCACCCCACTATGGGCTGGCTTTTTCTAAAGGTTCTACTTGTGGGGGTGACTTTCTTGGGAGGCCTGTATCCCCTCGTGGATTTTTCCTTCAGTGGGGAAACAAGAGGCCAGAAGCCAAATTTCGTGATCATTTTGGCAGATGACATGGGGTGGGGGGACCTGGGAGCGAACTGGGCAGAAACGAAGGACACTGTCAACCTTGATAAGATGGCTACAGAAGGAATGAGGTGAGTCTTGAAGACACCGAGCCAGCATCCCTTTGGATGCCTGACTCTCCGTGGGAGGGGTTGCTGTTATGTCCCTAAAGAACAACTGACGGGCCTGTGTTGACTTAGTTAATTGACTAATTTGGTTTGAAACCAGTATAGCATCTTGAAGAAATCCATCCATTCATCCATCTGATAACATTCGGGGTACGTGTGTGTGCACGTGTGTGTGTGTGTGTGTGTGTGTGTGTGTGTGTGTTAGGAGCTGGGGATTTGGAGGTGAACAAGTTATCTCCGGTACTTATCATATCAGGGAGGGGGAGGTTAAAAGGAAAGTAGTCATTATGACTGAGTACACAAGCCTGCATCCAGGATTTTTGGAGTCTACAGGGGAGGCTGCGGGACCCAGCCTGGGGGTTCAGGGGCGAAGGTGACCTTTGAAGAGCAATGGAGTCAGCGAGGCACACAAAGGTAAGAGGACTTACCTATGAGCAGACAGGACTTACTGGTCCGAGGAAAGGCACATGTGACTACAAGGGACCATAAAAGGGAAGGCCTTGTGCATCCGAGTGGGTCTGGATGTTCATAAGCCCCTTGCCCATTCAGAAAGAGAACCCGCATCAGAGCATTCAGACTTCTAGGTCTGCATCTTAGGCTGACGGCAAGCTGACCCACCGGCTCGGACCCCACCTGCGCTGCCTTCAGCACCTCCACCGGCTCCGTGGAAACCCTTCCAACTAGCTGGTTAGGAACCTGCGTGGGGCATCACCACAATACCTCAGCCACTGAATCCTGGAGCGCAGAGCTTCCCTGGAGATACAGACCCTTGGGGGCCCCTGGATCTGGTCTCCCCTACTCTGGTCCATCCACCCCAGCTCAGCCAAAGTAAGCTTTCTAGGAGCACTCCTCTGCTTCCAATCCTCCAAAGGCATCATTTGGCCTTCGGGCTCCAATCCGAACAGCAGCTTACAAGACCAGCCCCTCCTCCACACGGGTTCTCTGCTCGGCGCCTCGGTTCGCTGGGTGCCTCCCTGTGTCTGGCTACATGATTCCATCTTCCTGGCGCACTTTCTAGTGCCTCTGCTTAGTTAGTTTCTGCACACCATCTGGGGCCCCAGTGCCTCCCGAGAGCCTCAGGAAATCGTTCTCAGGAGCTTCTAGGTTCTCTGCCGACCGCCTTGCTGCTCCCCATGGTGATTGTGTAAACATAGACCACCTGTGTCTGGCTTGATAGAGTACCCCCCCCATTCATGGCCACCCAGAACCTCAGAATGTGATCTTATTTGGAAAGAGGGACTTTGCAAATGTATTTAGTTATGGATCTTTTTTCTTAGGATCTTATTTATTTGAGAGAGAGAGAGACACTGAGAGACAGATACTGAGATCAAGCAGGGGGAGAGGGAGAAGCAGACACCCCACTGAGCAGGGAGCCCAACGTGGGGCTTGATCCCAGGACCCTGAAATCCTGACCTGAGCCAAAGGCAGCCACTTGACTGACTGAGCCACTCAGGTGCCCCTTAGTTATGGATCTTAACGCTACCATCTTCCGTTGAGGGTGGGCCATAAATCCAGACTAGTGTCCTTATAAGAAGAAGCGAGAACACAGAGAGACACCCAGAAGAGGTGACGGGAAGGCAGAAGCAGGGAACACGGTGATGCGTCCTCGAGCGGGGAATGCCAGGGGTCGCTGGCAACCTTGAGAAGCCAGGAAAGAGGCCTGGGACAGACTCTCTTTCTGAGCCTCCAAAAGGAACCAACCCTCCTGACATCTTGCATTCAGACTTCCAGCCTCCCGACCCAGGAGAGAATTACATTGATGTTCTTTTAAGCCTCCCATTTGTGCTCCTATGTTGTGGTGGCCAAGGAAAATCACACACCTCCCTTCTAGCTCTGGCCTTCAGGAAGAAAAATGTCTCCTCTCTTCTTCCCCTCTTGTATTCCTAGCACAGAGCACAGTGCCTGGTGTCCAGGAGGCAGTTTATGCATCCTTGTTTATCAGTGAATGGGCTTTAGGTCAAGATCCCTTGACTATGTCACCCCAAATTTTGTGTTGGAATTTTTTTTCTGGGAAGAGAGTTAATTCCACAGCTTTTACTAGCTCCTCGGAGGGAACTGGATTGCCGAATACTTAACAGCTTCTGCTTTTGGTGTTGAATGGTTTTGTGGGGGAAGTAGCCCGCGCATTATTGAGGCCGAGATTTCTGAGGCCGGGACCCTCCCCTTCCGAGCTGTCCTCCCTGCCCACCGCCCCAGCACCATCTCATCCGCGGCGAGAACAGCCCCTCGGCGGGATCCAGGCGCAAGCGCCGCGCGGTGCGCTCTGCTGCTGCTTCTTCCCTTTGTGAAGGTATCCTCTCCCTCCGAGCCTTCCGACAGGGGCCAGGCGGCTCGAGGTCTGTGTCCGCGGCAGCTTTTCTGTCTGTGCTTTGTTGACAGGAAAGCGGGCTTCCTGCGAGGCCACGGATTGATTCATCACCGGCTCGGGCCCTGCCTACTCACGGCCGGTGCGGAACCGTAACTCTCAGACGAGAACCGCTATTGCCAAACAGGGTCTCTCGGTGACCTGAGAAAGTGTCTTTTTTCTTGTCTCTTTTCTATTAGGATATTGTTTCCTTGGACTCCCACAACAAATTACCATAAACTGTGTGCTTCAAGCCCCTCCTACCCATCCTCTTCAGGGTCAAGAGGCTAGAAGTCCTGAAGGAAGCTCCAAGCGAGAATCGGTTCCATGCCCTTCTCCTCACTTCTGGTGGCTGCAGGCCGTCCTTGGCCTCCTGGGCTTGTGGACGCAGCACTCTCTGCCTCTTTGCCTTACAGGCGCGTGTCTAAATCCCCTTCTTCTCGTAAGGCTGCCATCACCAGCTTTCGGGCCCATCCTAATCCAGCATGTCCCCATCTCAACTTGATTACATCTGCAAAGACCCTATTTCCAAATAAGGTCATCTGCACAGGTTCTGGGTGGACATGAAATGGGGTTGGGGGGAGGGAGATGTTAGCCAACTCAGAACAATGAGCTGCACCGCTCCCAGCTTTACCCCGGATCCTCCCATAATCTGTAACTAGCATGTGCTTGATGAATAATGACTGCTCTGAAGACAAAATATCCTTAAGAGGTCAGGCTCTGGAGTCAGGGCACCGGGTTCAAATCCCAGCTCTACTGCTTTCATCTGTATGACTCTGAACAAGCTATGTTATCGCTTGGAGCTTTGTTTTCCTCTTCTATAAAATGGGGACAATGGTAGTGCCCACCTCAAAGGATGTTGTGGAGATGACATTAAGTAACCGTAACCCATGCAGGCAATTAGCACGGAGCCTGGCTCTCAATAGACGTGGATACAGGTGAACTACGGTTCTTTTTGGTATTGGTATTAGAAATAATATCCATTTGAATTGTCGACATGAATTAGCTCCTCTGTGTAAAGAAAGGTCTAAATGATACATCGTGGAAGGAATAGTGGGTTCCAGAGACCAATCCCTGCTAATCTCTATGCGGACTGTCCACACGGAGCCCACATCCGTATCTGAATCACACGCGACGGCCGTGGAAATAGCTAACCCGTGCTAAGCACAGGGGAGGCGCCAGGCTCTGGGCATCACCCCAGTTAATTCCGGCCATTACCGCATGTTTCTCTTCTTTCACGGCTGAGGAAGTCAAGATCAAGCCACTTGCCCCAACTTGGCTATCTCCTTGGGGTCTGCTTGAGTCTGTTCGTTCCTAGACCAAGTCCCCAAAGCAATACTTAAATGTCTCTGTAACATTTCCCCAACAACACACACCAGCAGTGCGGGTTTTTTTTTTTTTCTTCCCCACTTGGTTATGGTAGATGTGATTTTCCAGATTTGTCAGTGGAGCAGGCACCATTCACAACATGATCATGATGCCATCATTGTTGTAAAACAAAAGGATTCCTTGGGGGAAGAAAGGCAGAGCTTGTTAGTGCCCCAGTTTTGGTTCCTTTACATGTCCTAACTTCCATTTATGTAGCGGGAAAGGAGGGATTGTGGCCCCCCAGTCTTGGGGGTTATGATAAAGCTACGTCACTTACGGTAGCTCAGGTCAAAGAACGTCCTCATCAATGGGGGAAACTGAAGCCCAGAGAGGAGTGAAGCATTTATACGACTCTGGCAGCCGATTACCTACTTTACAAATCAATTCCATTAAAAATAACAGTAAACTATTTATTTGTTAAAAAAACCAAAAAACAAAACGAAGATTGCCAGCCAGCAGTGAACGTCTCTTTATCAGAGGGCATTGCTGTTCCGGACTCCCGAGCATTCAGCGACAGCGCACCTGTGCGCTTCCGGGCAGCTGGGCCCCTCGCACCTGTCAGCAGGTTCAGCAGACAATGCACCTTGTGCCCTTGACCTGTGGGCTAGGTGTTTCTTCACTGTCCGGTGCAAATCTGAGCTGAGCGGTGCCATTGAACATGAAAATTAAAAAAACGATAAGATAACGCAAGGAAAATCAAAAAGTTGGAATTCAGGTGAAAGGCCAGGGACTTAGTAATGAGCTAAAATTCAAAACTTTCCAAGCAGCTGGAAAAACGCAACTTGCATCACCATGGGAGCTAGAGGAAGGAATCGCTCACATTTTTAAAAAGAGGGGGAAAATAGTATTTCACTGGGATCTCTTCCAGCTCTTCTGATAGAGAGTTAACTCTGAAAATAGTTGCACCATTTCAATCATTACAAGAACCCAGTGAATAACCTTGGTAATGCAACAGGAGCTTGGTTCTTGTCCACCACACACCAGAGAAGGCTAGTGTTGGTTTTCACCTTGTGAACCAGCAACTGCTTCTTGGCAATTCTGCGAGTGAGCGGTGACGCCTGGCTGGTGACTGGGTTCTAGCAGTGGCTTAGGGTGTCCAAACTGGGGTTTGAGCCCCTGAGTCTCTTGGGGGAAGTCAGCCCAGCCAGCAAAGCCCAGATCCTGGCCGATCACTTAGAAGGTCTCCCGGGCTGGCTCAGAAGTGAGTTTGACTGAACACTGTAAGCACAATCACTTGTGTGGCTTGACTTGGAAGTAGGTTAACCTTTGCACCTTGACTTCCTTCCATCCTGCTTCAGCCCTTCTGGGCCCCTAGTCTAATCCAGGTCAGGTGAATTCTGCTGCTGAGTACAGGCTGGGACTCAGCTAGGAACCAAAGATCGGCATTCATCGCTGGAAGGTCAGAGGGTCCCAGGGGCTTGACTCTGTTTCTAGCAAGGCCCTCAGTGAGGAATGAATTCAATCTGTCAGTTTAGTCAAACACCTTGTGTGATTTCTGTTCTCAGCACCCGCATCCATCCTGTTAGCTCTTGGAATTTTCTCGGCTATCCTGCTGCCTTCAGAAGAGTTTTGCAGCAATCCCAAGGAAGCTGGGAGTCCAATGGCAGGGGGTTGTGGTGAGGTCTTCCTGAGAGCTAGGGTAAGAAGAATATTCTGAGTGAGACTTATTCATCAGAGAAAGATTCCCTCCCTACCATATAATCCCTTTCCAGCTTGATGTCCATCGCTCCTCCACAGTGATTCAGGCTCAGGATGGAGAGGAAACCCCTCTTGTCCTGTGACCTTCACTGCTCACTTCGAGAAGATTGCTCAGCATCATGGGACAGACGACTTT
Source organism: Spilogale gracilis (assembly GCA_004023965.1). Taxonomy (NCBI): domain Eukaryota; kingdom Metazoa; phylum Chordata; class Mammalia; order Carnivora; family Mephitidae; genus Spilogale; species Spilogale gracilis. The sequence continues at coordinate 36,109 of PITA01002368.1, read as the reverse complement.
ACATCTTTGCCCTTGGGTAGTAGGTCATCTTGGCCCTTGGGTAGTAGGTCATCTTGGCCCTTGGGTAGTAGGTCCAACAGACATAAAGTCATGCAATGCCCACCCACCAGTCAGGCCAAGGTGAAGCTTACATGGAAGGTTCTGCAGGGGTTAGCCTCATGGTTCTGTTTAGTCGATGGGACTTGCAGGAATACAATTGTCTAGATAACACCCAATCTTTGAGAAGAGGAACAGAAATAGTAGCCAGTGAGGCTTTGGTGCCAGCGTGCTTCACAGATTGCAAGTTCAAAGTTGCCTGTCCAGTGGCTCTCACTCCTTCTTCCATGTTATTTGGCAAGGAATCTCTGCTAAGAGCCCGTCATAAGACAAATGCCGGGAGGCCGTAGCCTACTATGCCCTAGGAGGCTCTCGCCAAGTGGCGAAGAAGCTAAGAAAGGCAGCTTTTATTTTTATGTATTTATTTTTAAAGATTTATTTATTCATCTGAGAGAGAGTATGGGGAAGGGGTAGATGGAAGTCTCAAACAGACTCTGTGCTGAGCGCAGAGCCGAATGTGGGGCCCATTCCCATGGCCCTGAGATCACAACCCTGAGATCATGAGTTGAGCTGGTCAAGATCAGTCACCTGACCGACTGCACCATGCAGGCACCCCCAGAAAGGCAGCCTTTAGCATGCAGAAGGGAAATGTGCTGTACAAGGAGAAAACAGTATATCTCTCGCTTTCTGCCTGGGGGCTTTAGACATCTGCATTGGATGGAACGGAATTCAGATCCTCTGGGATAAAATGAGGACGTTCCCTTGGTCATGGTCAAGAATGAGAAAGATTCATGCTGGGCCTCTTGCCTTTTGAATGATCGAACCCAGAGTCAGAAGCATGTTAGGGATATTTGCATGGGGCTGCAGGAAGAGAGAGGGCATTTCTCCAGAGGGAAGCCAAGAGGTATTAGATAAAGGACTTCACTGTTGAGACCTTAAAGATGAATAGGAATTAGCCAGATGAAGGTGGGGTGTGTGTGGGGGGGAAGTGTGTTGTAGGCAGAGCGAAAAACAGGAACCAAGACCTAGAAATGCAAGGTGCCCTTTCACTGGACACGGATTCCTGGAAACTTCTGTAGGCACTGTCCTAGGTGCTGGGACTACATCCCTGATCCAAAGAACACCAAGCCCTCGCTCTTCCAGGGTGGCCATTCCAGTGGTTGAGTGTAACTGGGACAGGGCATGTGAGGACGGGCTGATGGATGAGGCTGCTGGTGAAGGGTCTCATGCGCATGCTCAGGTGTTTGGACTGGGTCCTGGAGGCAGTGGGGGCCCTCAGGACTAAAGGCATCGGCATTAGAGTCGGATTGCTCCAGCTTACCCAGGGTGGCCCACACTGGTGGCTGGGGGCGGGGGGGGGGGCAGCGGGCAGATTGCAGGAAGGTCCAGGATGACATGGCTCAGGGTTGTGACAGTGGGGAGGTGTCCCATTTAAGAGGCACTGAGATGTCCATGTGTTTGTGTGTGGGCATGTCTTGCATTTGCCTTGTGTGTGTCCTTCCTTGGGCATAATGGTATTCATATCCACAACAAGAATGTGGAAAGAAAAGGGGGAAATTGCTAAGGACCATAACCAGCTCAGCTCAGTTATGATTCCATAACCAGCCAGGAATCTTTTTTTTGAAAAGAGCAAGAGTATGAGTGGACAGATGGAAGGATGGAAGGATGGAAGGATGGATGGTTGGATGGATGGATGGATGGTTGGATGGATGGAAGGAAGGAAGGATGGATGGATGGATGGATGGATGATGGATGGATAGATGGATGATAGATGGATGGAAGGATGGAAGGATGGATGGATGGATAGATGGATGGATGATAGATGGATAGAAGGATGGAAGAATGGATGGATGGAAGGATGGAAGGAAGGAAGGAATGAAGGATGGATGGATGGATGGATGGATGGATAAATGGGTGGATGATGGATGGATGGAAGGATGGATGGATGGATGGATGGATGGAAGGAAGGAAGGATGGATGGATGGATGGATGGATGGAAGGATGGATGGATGGATGGATGGAAGGAAGGAAGGAAGGAAGGAAGGATGGATGATGGATGAAAGGAAGGATGGAAGGATGGATGGAAGGATGGATGGAAGGAAGGATAGATGGATGGATGGAAGGAAGGATGGAAGGAAGGATGGATGGATGGATGGATGGATGAGTAAATAAGACACATCAAGTGTACTCTTTGCTGCCTTATTTGCATGTAGTTTACAAAGGACCTACATATTGGTTACCTCAGTGACCCCACCTGACAAATTTCTGAGTACCAACTTGGCGGTCTTCCTATTTAACAGAAGGCAACATGGAAGCCAAGCTGCGTTGGTGAGTCCCACTAAAGTTTTTCTCCAGTTCTCACCTCTCGCTCCATCCCTCTATGTACAAAGACCACTGCAAACAATTTTTAAAACCGATTTCCGCCTCCAAGTCTTTAAATTATGAATGGAGCAAAGATAGCCCTTATCCTAGGCACACAGCAATTGAGAGAGTGACCACAGAAAGCCTCATCATCTACTTTAAATGCCTCATAAATGAAGGCTGGACATGCTTAACTTCGCAATGTCATGTCTTTCTGGGGTCTTTCAGGGCAGCGTTTCCAGCACTAAACATTTTCTGATTCTAATACACATAATTTATGCGATGGCAAGTTGCTGTGGTTTCTGTCTAGCTATGGCTTAATTCACGTTGATTTTCCAGTTAACAGGCTGCTGTAATGTCTGGCTCTCTACTCCCAGCTTGCCTTTACAACGTATTTTCAGACTTTAATTAGGACCCCTGTTGGTGAACTGGCCTGAGCCTGCCCAGATAAATTTGGGGGAAAACAAAAGGAGCTTTTCAAATAGCAAGACCGTTTTATCGCTTATTAATTAGTCTCCGCCGAACAGAGACAGGGGCTGGGAGAGAGGAAAGGTGAGGGGCAGGTCAGTTCACTGGGCCACATGGGGTGTCGTTAGTTTCTTTTGAGGGGGGAGCATGGCTAGGGTATTGCCAGGTTTCCCCAGAGACTCGGAAATAAGGATTGTTTCTGGGCATCAAGTTATGTGAATGTTAACACAAGGTGGGGAAATAATTGAACCCTCAAGAACATCAGCTTGAGTGATTTGGGGCAAAACAGACAAATGTATGTTTTCCAACCAAATGAGCTCTTCACGTTTTACTTGCTCACCCTCCAGATTTTGCTGGAGCAGCTCCATGGCATCAGGGCATGCTCTGAGGGCTGCCCCGTCCTTGCAGAACCCACAGTCTGTCAGCAGAGGAACTCGAAGTTCTACGTGCTGTAGAAATGCACGACAGCTATTCCCGTGAGGGGGGTAGTGCACGTTCCAGGAAAGCCCATCCCCAGGACGGTTGTGAAAGACAGGCAAGCAGGGACAGCATCTAGGTGGTGCATTTCGGGCTCTGCCCACGTGGGCTCGTCCACAGCAGCTACTGTCACAAATACAGTAGAAGGAGTGGCTTAAACAATAGGAATTATTTTTCACTGTTCTGGAGTCTAGAAGGTCCAAGATCGAGGTTGCTGGTGTGGTCGGTCCTGCCGAGGACCCTCTTCCTGGCCGCAGGTGGCCCTCTTCTCACTGTGTCTCACATGGAGGGGAAAGAGAGAGGGAGAGAGAGACCTCTGGTCTCTTCCTCTGATAAAAACACTAATCCTATCATAGGGACTCTACCCTCATGACCCCATCTAAAACCAGTTAGCCCCTAAAGCCCCCACCTGCGAATACCATCGTAGTAAGAAGTAAGGGTTTTCAGTCCCGGGTGCCATGGAGGAAAATTGTGGTCAATAGCTCTTGAGCAGCCCAGACCCACTGACAAAGCTTGGTCCACAGAGGACAGAATTTCCCTAAGCTTAGCAAACTGAAGGATTTTTCTGTGATTCATTAGACTTATCTCAGCATCAATTAATTCCACCATTGCCAAGGCAAACCTTGGATTCTGATTTCCCCTGTAGTTGATGCACAGGAAGAATACTTTTTGGCCCTCCTGATGCTCTGGTTCATGCTTTCATCCCTGGAACTAGTTGGGAGGACAGGCACTCTGGAGTCTCTCTTGAGCTCACATGGGGTTTGTGTGGATGAGATTAGGCTCTTGGGGCTAGAGCCACCGAAGAGGGGGACCTCCCTAGCCCAAGACTCGTCACCTACCTAAGGTAATTCCCTCTGGAGTTACCTTATCAAACCTCCGGATTGGCCCAGTTCCTGCCAGCCTAATCCCAGAGGAAAGGGTAGTGGAAAGAGCATGGGGTTTTTGTTGGGCACACCTGGGTTCAAGTTCTAGTTCTGTCATTTGCCAAAGAGAGGGGTCTACAGTCTTGCACAGTGACTGCACAGAGCAAGGTAGCTCTGCACCCATATCGGCTGCATGGTGTCAGGAAAGCTGCTTAAACTCTCTATGCCTCACCTCCCTCATCTGTAAAATGGGAATCCTACGCGTTTGAAATCCTACCTGCCATACAATTGGGATAGTAGTCCCTTGGTAAGTGGCAGCTACTTTAATTATGATAAGACATGCATAAAGTGAATGCCTGTTTATAATTTAGGTCTCAGCTTACGCGTGGCTTCTTCTGAGAAGTGCTTGCTTCCTCAACATGCATGTATGCACGCCTTGCATGCTTCTAGAACCCTCTGTGCTGACTGTTCCCGGAGCCCTCTCACATGCTGGGATTGGCCAGCTCCCTTACCGAACTTTGGGCACCTTGAGGGCAGGGCTTGGTGCTGTTCGCTGTGAGGTTGTGGCCCCCTGTCCTGTTACACACACCCTGTGATAGCCAGGACTCTCTGATTTTAAGTGGCTGCAGCCCAGTTCAGCCTGCCTATGCACAAAAGGGGCGGAGCTTTCCTTCCTAACGTAACCTCTGCAGAGACTCTGGTGTCTGGGCTCCTGAGCCAGCTGCTTTATTTTTCTTTCAGGCTCCTCCATTCGATAGGAGAGGTGGCCTTCCGAGTAGCCCTGCCCGGGTCATGGGCTGTGGGCCCCATCCTTGAGGATATGAGTTTGTGCTCCTCTGCTTAGCCCTCAGCAGAGGCCCCTGCCCGTGTGGGGGTGGGTGGGGGTGGGGCACGAGAGTTATTGGAAGGGGTGGGTGGTAAGGCACGCCTGATGCCCATCTGCTTCAGCCCGGATATTGTCAGATGGAGGGGTACGTTCAGAAGAGGCTGCCAGGAGGACTCACATGCCCTAGAAGCCAAAGTCCAGGTTCATCACCCGGGTGGGGGGTAGGAGGACACTGTGATGATGCTCCCACGTGGAGGGTAGGTAGGAATTCCCAAGGGCAAGAGGAGGAGTCTGACTCTCTGGGCTGAGTGTTGCAGAGTCGAGGAGCTGGAGAGGTGCATGTGGGACACGAGGGAGGAGGGATGTCAGATGTCCTGGGAACGGGAGTCCCATTGGGCTGAGCTCCCGGGCTAGGTCGAGGGGAGTGTTCATGTCCTGGGGTTGCCGTGACAAGGTATGACATGCAGAGTGGCCGAAAATGACAGAAATTTATTCTCACAGTTCTGAAGGCTGGAAGCAAAAAATGAAGATGTTGGCAGAGCTGTGCTTCCTCTCAAGTTCTAGGATAATTTCCTTCCTTTCAGCTCTGGCAGCTCCGGGCATTCCTTGCTCCTGGCAGCGTCGATCCCTTGCCTTCATCATCATGAAGTGACCACCTTCCCTCTGTGCGTCTCTGTGTCTTCTCATGGCCCTCTCCTTGCTGTCTCACTCCTCTTATCAGGATACCGGTCCTAGGAGGTGAAGGGCTCCCCCTAATCCGGCATGGCCTCACCGGAACCGCTTACATCCCCAGTGACCCTATTTCCTAATAAGGTCACATTCTGAGGGATGAGGGTTAGAACTTCGGCCTGTATTTTGGGGGACACAGTTCAGCTCACATCAGGCAGCAGGATCTCAGAAGGCTGAAGGGGTAGGTCGAGCCAGAGCCTGATGGGTTATGGTGGCCACACAGAAGGAAGTCACTGGCATCTTGGAAGGTCACTGCAGTGATCTGGGTGAGGGACAATGGCTGTATACATCCTGGGTGACATCGTTGAGAGTGGGAGGAGATGAAGGAAGTGGGAAGTGGCAGAGAGGGTCTTGAAAATGATGTCTCAGCCTCCAGCCAGGTTTACATGGAGCCTGGGAGGGAGGACGCAGAGCTTGGTGCTATGCACACCGAGGCCCAGGGGACATGTCACCTGCACGTGGCAGGGATGGCGATGCCTGGGGAGCGGGAGCAGCAGCCAAGGGACACTCCTCCCCCGAATCCCGCTGCTGGTGCCTAGCGCACTGCTCTCCTGCATACCTGGAATGTTCTCTCTCCCCCATTTAGCACGTCTTGACACTGATTACTTTGACTACCGTGAGTTTTTCAAAGCCTGCTCTCTTCCTGGGCCTCTGCTGGGTGCTTTGTGCACATCATCCCACTGAATCCCTCAAATACTGGTGAAGCAGCTGTGCTATGCCCATTTTGCAGAGGAAGAAACCGAGGCCTAGACGAAATTACCTGTCTAGTCTCACACTTGGGGGAGAGGAGGCTGAGATTTAACACAGCCTTGTTTGTCCATGTTTACCCTCCTGTCACTCTTGCTCCCAATGCGTTTGCTTTGCATTTCTCTGATGGGGCTTTGGCTTCTTAGCCACATGTCCCAGCACGTCTGCTAAAGTGTGAGCTACCTGATGGGAAGCTCCCCCAGCTAGCTCTGCTGCAGTTGGCTGAACTCCACTGAGGCTCCTGGCTGTTGGAGATAACCAGCCGGGTGCCCTACCCCAAGAGCTATCTCTGTGTTGTGCTCTCAGAGGATTGCTTTCCTGGGAATTGGGCAGGGCACAAGCCCCGCTGAGGTAAGGCTGCCCTGGGGCCTCCAGTTGCCTGGGGCCCCATCTGGCTGTCCTTGGGGCTGAGAGGAAACCGATCTTGGAAAATCTGTGGCCCATCTGGCCCTTGCTCCAATGCCTGGCCTGGGCAGCAATGATGAAGGGCCTGTAGGTTACCATAATGACTTTGGATTTACTTAGATTGTGGTGAGAACCCATTAGAGGGCTTCTAGGCAGAAATTGATGTTAGCTAATAAACAGATTTTGAGATTACTTTGGCTGCCCCATGGAAATTGGGGGGAAAGGGAATTGGGAGCAGGAATGGAAGTGGGGAGCAGGTTGGCCACATACAGTTGGACAGATGGTGCACTGCTCAACTCCGGACAACAGTGTGAATGGCATTCCCTGGGACTATACAACATGGTGGCCCTGGGGAGAATGTTGACTATGGTAGTAGTCTGGATACAAGATGATGGTAGCTTGGACTAGGATGTTAGCAGGTAGATGGAGAGAAATGCATAGATTCTAGATGTATTTGTAAGTGGAATCCTATCAGCGTGCTATAATGTGCTAATAGTTGGGCTGTGGAAGAGGAGGGAAAGACAGGAATCAAGATGACTCCTTTGGACTGAATAGCCAAGTGAGAGGTGGTGCTCTTTCCTGAGATAGGGAAGGCTGGGAAGGGAAGAGCAGGTGTGCAGGGACAAATCTAAGCGGAACCAGATAAACTTGCAGAGACTGGCAGAGAAAACAGCCATGTACCACATGGGAGCAATGTCTGGGGCTCAAGACCAGAAGGCCTTCCTCTTCTTGCTCTGGGGAGCCCAGTGGGCTGAGAGATGAGTGCGGTCCGAGACAGAACCCATGCAGCTGGGCGGGACCAGCTCTATGGGCGTGTGCCCTGCGCAGCCAGACCCGGCCCCCTGCTTTAGAAGGGCCCTGCTCTCGGTTTAAAGTCCTGTCATCGCCATCTTGAAGTGCTTAGTAGATTCTGAGCCAGGGACCCCTTGTTTCCTTTTGCACGGGGCCCTGCAGACTGCACAGCTGGCTCTGTTGTGGTAAAGAGAGGACACCACCAAGCCCGGGCCAGCCACAGGGGCTTACAGAACGTGCAGGTTCAACTCAGAATGAATCCGGGGTTAACAGACGCTCGTTCCTGCTATGGAGGTAACGCGCCTGGGTTGTAGAAAGTTCTTGGTAAGCATGAGCTGGGAGTGACAAGAATTACCACAAGGGACAAATATTTAGGAGTGGGCGCAGGGAGGGTCATGTGCTTCAGTCTTGGGAGGAAGAGAACAGAAAAGGCCGGGTGAGGATGAGTGTTTGCCTTGGGAACAACAGTGTGGTCTGCCAGGTGGAATTCAAGGAGTAGCAGCTGCTGGCTGCCTGGGCCCTCCGGGACAGGATGCTTGTGGCTGCAGGAAGTCTGGGAAGTGGAGACGCTTTGCAGAAGCCCCTGCCTGGGAAATGGGCACATAGAGATCAAGGGAGGGAGAGATACAAGTGTTTCTTCCAGCCCCGGGGGACTGAGGGTCAGGAAGGAATATTGGCGGGGGTGGGGGGATGGGAAGCCAGAGCCCCTGGACTCCTTGAGGCCTGGAGAGAGCCTTGCCCAGAACCTGTGTACCCAGGAACACACGTTGGGGCCCGTGCCTTCCCTGCCCTTATTCTGTCAGATGGAGGCAACCCACAGCTTGCTGCCAAGAGTGGCTGCAGGCCCAAGCTTGAGCCTCTAGAACCTCAAGGTGCCATGTCACGGCTCCCTAATGATGTCCCTTCTTTGCCATTTGTTGCCTTGAAAAATGGCATCAGGGAATTAAGCCATCTTGGGGGTGATTTCTGTGGAGGGGAGGCTGTGGGCACCCGCTAGTGTGGCCTGAGGAGGCCCAGTGGAGAACTCTTCCTTCCGGAAACATGGATTCCCAGAACCATGGGTTGCTCAAGAGCCCCCGAAGCTGCTGAGTGAGGCCTCTTGTTTTCAGGCAGGACTCCAAGGAGCCCAGGTGTTCGGGTGCCTGGTTTTTCCATTTGAAGGTTTTCAGGATTCGAGGCTCCCGAGCCAGACCTGGATTGATCATATCAGTGTTTTGTCTTGTTATTTCAAGATGCTCTTCTAATGCCTCAGTTAGCAAGCCTCTCATTTCACAGAGGCAGCTGCATTTGGAGGTGTGTGTGTGTGTGTGTGTGTGTGTGTGTGTGTGTCCCACACCAGTCTTTGGATGAAGCCTCAAAATGTCTTCTTGGGCCAGTGCCGTGTTCTCCCTCCCTTCCCCTGAGTCTGAGGGACCCGGCACATTTTCTCTCTGCTTAAAAACCTCACTCGATTTCTCAGGAAGGGTCTCCTCCTGAGACAGTCTGCGGAGTGGGTAGTCCCAGCCCCTTCCCTCCAGCTTTCCAGACGTGCTCTGGACTTTCTCATGGAGGCAGCGTGGTTATGGGGCCCGCACGGAGGATTTGGGATTGGATGGGCCTGAGTATAGAGGCGAGGTGCCTCGTGGACCCCTATCTGTGCAGTTTAAGGCTGGGGGCCAGCACGGAGCAGAATGCCCGGGTAAAAACCGCACTTCTCCCCTGACCGGCCGTGAGTCCTGCTGCCTCAGTCTCCCCATCCGTACTGGGAGTGCTCACAACAACCCACCCGAGGGTGGCGGTGTTCAGTGCTTCAACACTCATAAAGGGTCATGCCCGCAGTTAGTGCTGCATAAGTGGCTGTAACCATCCGTAGGAAAGAAGAAATGTCCTCATAAGGCTTTTGTTCAGAAACTAGACTGAACGGTCACTGAGGACAGGAACTGTCTGTCCTTCCTCAGCCACCGCCCCTGCTCGCTGCTTCATCATTAGTCTGGGACTAAACTGAATGAAATGATAGATCACCACCTGAGTTATAAATGAGTATTTTCCCACCTGAAGACACCCAGCTTTGTGGGCCTCTTCAGCCGGAATCTGGCATTTTCCTGAGTCTGTAAGATTTGGGTTGTTTTTTAAATTGAAGGGAAATTCTCATGACATAAAATTAAGCATTTTATTTTTTTTTAATTTTTAGAAGATTTTATTTATTTATTTGAAAGTGAGCGAGAGAGAGAGAGGAAGAGAGAGAGAGAGAGGAGGAGCAGGGAGGGAGGAGCAGAGACAGAAGCAGACTGAGCTGAGCAGGGAGCCTGATCCCAGACTCATCCCAGGACCTGGAGATCATGACCTGACCTAAAGGCAGACACTCTACTGACTGAGCCACCCACGTGCCCCCAAATTAACCATTTTAAAGTGAACAACTCAGTGACACTTAGTACACTTATAACGTGGGAGAACTACTATCCCTATCCAGTTTCAAAATATCTTCATCATCCTAAAAGGAAACCCCATACCCAGGAAGCAGATTCTGCCCCCCACTCCGTCCTCCAGCCCCTTTTCTCCATCTCTGTGGATTTACGGACTCGGGGCATTTCCTGTAAAGGGAACTGTACAATGTGTGACCTTTTGTGATGGGCTTCTTCTGCCACTCATGTCATGTTTTCAAGGTTCATGTGCGTTGTAGCAGGGGTTATTGCCTTATTCTTTTTGCGGATGAATAGTCCCCCAGCGCGTGGACGGGCCACACTTTGTCCGCCCACTCGCGCGGATGACCGCTCTGCCACCTTTCAGCCGCGGGGTCTAGTGCTGCGAGACTATGAACGTGTCAGTGTGTGTCTGAGTACCTGGTTCCACTTCTTGTGGGGAATCCCAGGCCTGCTGGTACAGTTGCTGGGTCACATGGACGTCGGTTGGTAAGATTTTAAAGGCTTTTCCGTATAGTCGGTAGGCTTGAGAGAGGAAGGGGCGCCTGGGTGGCTCAGTCCGCGAAGTGTCTGCCTTCGGCTCAGGTCATGATCCTGGGGTCCTGGGATGGAGCCCCCTCACTCAGCTTCCTGCTCAGCAGGAAACTTGCTTCTCCCTCTCCCCTTTGCCCCTGCCCCCCCCCCCCCGCTTGTGCTCAGGCGCTCTCCCTCTCTCCCCCTGACATAACAAACAAACAAGCAAACAAAATCTTTTTTAAAAAGGGGGGGAGAGAAAGGGAAAGGAGGAAGAGAAGAGGAAACCACTGTGTTGCTGACACGTGATGCAGTCCTGACTGCCCTCCAGGGCCTTCACCTCCGCAAAATGCCACCGCCAGTGTGAAGGGCAGGGCGCTCAGGGCCCTCTCCGCTTGCTGCAACCAGGCTGGGGCGGGGCGGGGCCCTCCGTAGGGCATCTTGGAGGGGCATGAAAACATTACAGACTCCCAAGGCTTTCTTTAGTCCAGTTGGACCTGGAGGCCCTTTTAAACACTGAGTTTTAACCCCTTCTGTCTCAAGTCTTCCGGAGAATTGTGTGCTCAGAGAAGCAGGGATTTGTTCGCCTTTCCCCATTTTCTTGCCCCAAGCTGGCCTCTCTGAGGGCACAGAAACAAGGAAATGTCTCCAGGCTGCTCTAAGCACCCCCTTCTCCCCCGCCCCCCCCTCCCCCAGGAAGCACAGCTCTGGGAGGGTGGCCTGAGCAGGTGGCTGGTCTTGGTCTGGAGCTGCTGTCAGTCAGAGGGCTACCGCCGTCCAGGTGTGGGGTTACGGAGGACACCTGAGGCCCTAATGTGTGTGTGGGGCAGGTGGTGAGCCAAGTTCTGCAGCGTGTGGGGAGGGAGTGTTTAAATAGGCACTGCTCTCTGCGACCTCATCCCCTTGGTTTCACATGGGTCCCCTGATGTCCTCTCTATGACACTTCACATCATGACGCTTATGCTTGTAACCTCCATGCTGGCACGTTATCTTTAAAACTTTTGGTGAACATGCCCAGAGAATCCCCTTGCCGACCCCCAATCATACTTCCCAATAATGCTTATTTTGAAGTTTGGTTACACTTTCAGTGAAGTTGCAGGGAAGGAAAGACCCCTTTCCTCTCTGCCCCTTCTTCCCATCCTCTCTCCTCCCTTCCCCCTGTATTTATAGAGCCCTGTTTTAGGAGTTGGAGATAAGCAGCAAACAACCTAGGCCAAGCCCTCCCTGCAGGGAGCTTGCATGGAGGGAGGATGGCCCAGAATGAAAGGATACAAAAATAAACCAGATAATTGGGGTTGGGGTCAGTGCTACCAAGTATGTCCCAGGGTGTTTGATTAGAGGAAAGCAGAGGCCCCCTTGCAGGAAAACCGAGGAGGGAGGAAGGGCCACGTGAAGATCTGGAAGAGCATGCCAGGCGGAGGCTGACCTTGGGAAAGGGGCCAGCACTTTGCAGACCTGGACGAAGACTGTGTGCTGGAGCCCACAGCGGGGAGGGAAGGAGAGGCCCAGAAGATGGGCTGGGGGAGTGGACCATGCTATCATTTTAGGATATTAAGCAGGGGTCAGAGGGGAACTTTAAAGCACCACCCTCCCTCCCCCGCTGCTGGGTGAGGATGGGTCAGACACAGAGAGGAGGGGAGAGGTGGGAAGAGGAGGGGAGCGGCACTGAACCCTGCTGTGCTGACCTGACGTCTGTGGGCCAGTCCCTTACCCCACGGGACCTTGGGCTTCGCTCTGCCCAGGGAGGTAGCTCAGCAGGCAGATCCGGCTCCGGGAACCCTGGATACGTGTGGTTCCAACACACCAAGCTGTATTTTAAGACGCCCCTCCTTACCTCCCCTGCCCTCCTGCCGAGCCCTGGCACCCACCCTGCCACTGCCCTGCTCATTCTAGACTCTGGTTGTCATCCTTTTGAAACTTATAATATTAAACATTAATTATTAACTTTTAATATTAAAAATCTCATAAAAGAAAGTGGAAAGAATAGTCAAATAAACACCAGTATACTCCACCACCATTAACATTTTGCCATATTTGTTTGTACTTGTTCTATCCATAAATAAGGTGGTGTCATTCTTCCTGAGTCATTTGAAGAGTGCCGATGTGCTCTTTTATTATAAACACCATAGCATATATCTCTTAAGAATAAAAACATTCTTTATGTAATAAAATGTAATAAAAATACATTCCTAATGTAATAAAAAATGTGGCATACATAGACAACAGAGGATTATTTGGCTGTAAAAAAGGACATCCTACCATCCAGAGAAAGACAACTATTATATGATCTCATGTATGTGGGGAATCCGAAAAAAACGTACTCATAGCAGCAGAGAATGGATTGGCGGTTTCCAGGTGTGGGGGGTGGGTCAAGGGGGTCCCCGTCATGAGCAGCCTCGAGACATGTAATACACAGCACGGTGAGTCTAGTTAACCGTATTGTGTTGTACATTTGAAAGTTGCTAAGAGAGATCTTAAACTCCCATGACAAGAAAAATAATTGTAGCTATGAGAAGTGATGGCCATTCACCAAACTTACCGTGGCGATCATTTCCCAATATATACCTGTATCAAATCATTATGCTGTGCACTTCAATGAATACAATGTTCCATGCCAATACAGCTGGAAGAAAAACAAATGAACAAAAACATTCTTCTACATGGCTACAATCAAGAAAGATAAGATTCATTTGGGAATGTGTTGCAGGGCTTTGGCCAACACTGATCACCTGATGTCATCTTATACCCAGTCCATATTAAATTTCCCTAATTAGCCCCCAAATGTGCTGTTAGCCTGTTTGAACTGAGATTCAGACAAGGATCATACATTACTCTTTAGTGTCCTTTAATAAAGAATATCCCCCTCATCCCATTTTTTTCCTCCGATGTTGACTTTCTGAAGAGCGACACCAGTTGTAGAATGTGTAGAATTGTTTGTTAGATTATTTCCTTGTGGTGTCATTTAATTTGTTCTTCTATTAGCTACATTTTCTATAACCTGGAAATTAGGTCCAGAGGTCTGATTAGGTTCAGGTTAAGTGTTCTTGACAAGAATCCCCGATACTATCAATTTGGTATCATCTCATCAGGAAACACAAAAGGCCAGTTGCCTCATTATTAGTGACATGAAGTTTAATCACATTCCTTGATGGCAGGAGAATGGCTAGACTTCTTTTATATTTCTCCACGGGGTCCAAAAGAAGGTTGAGCATCCACTCATGTGTAATAGATACAGCTGGTTCTTGTTACTGGTGGGAGTTCTTCTAGAAAGTCACCGAGAACACTAAATTATGGGATCCCAAACCCTGGATTCCAGGTCATCTACAGAGTTGGGTTCCTATGAGCCTCTGGTTACATTTTTGTCAACAGATCAGCACAGAACCTGGTTTTAGGTGTGTTTCTGCCTTGAAACATCTTAATATAGTTCTTGACTCATTAACATCGAGCTCATGGCCAACAGCCCTGCAACATATTCCCAAATGAATCTTATCGAACACTTGTATTTTCTCTATAAGGCACATCACATCTCTATAACGTTGAAGTAGCCAGCCCTCAGCCCTATGCATGCTGGCCACTTTAAACAGCAAAATCACCAACAGAAAGCACAAAAATGCAAAAACTATAGCACTCAGTAGACTGTGGAGAGGAAGACATCTGCTTTGCAGTATGAGAGCCAGTACAAGAAGGTCACCTTCGTCAAGCTTGGCTAGGGAAGTTCATGTGAGGAAACAAAGTTTTGGAGCATCTTGGAATATCCATGAGTTAGGGCTTAAAAGCCACAAGTATTGATTTTGGAGATAACAGCTGGGTTTCAGTGAGTTGATGAATTTGAAATATGGGATCTTTGGATAAAGAGGATCAACTACATATACTGGAGCAAACCGATTTGAATGAGCTGTGTGACCTTGAATTAGTTGCATTAACTCTGTGAGCTTTATTTTCCTAACCCTTCAAGGGGTGGTCTCTGAGCTTTTGCCAGGACTGGAATCCTGGGAACTGGGTGGGAATTGAACTTCTCTTCATCTGGCTGTCTGTGGCTGGAAGGACCCCAATCCCTTTTCTTTCTGTGCAGGTTTGTGGATTTCCACGCAGCTGCCTCCACCTGCTCGCCCTCTCGGGCCTCCCTGCTCACCGGCCGGCTTGGCCTTCGCAATGGAGTCACGCACAACTTTGCGGTCACCTCTGTGGGGGGTCTGCCGCTCAACGAGACCACCTTGGCGGAGGTGCTACAGCAAGCTGGCTACGTCACTGGGATGATAGGTAACACTAGAGCTCCGCAGCCGGGGACCCCCATCTCCCACAGCATTTCCTGCGGTGCCTGCCTTGTGTTTATGAACACCTCGCTGCCTTGCTGCCTTTTCTGCTCCTGTCTGCTTTTTGTTTATTTCTTGCTGTATAAGGTCGGAAAGCTTTCAGGTGTCAGTCATTGAAAAGACTCAACAGGGAACTAAACCATATAGGGAGTTATTTTCCTCCCATTATAATAAGCTTAGAGGTGAGTGATTGCTTTCATTGGCTCCGCTGCTCCAGGAAACCATTTCTATTTTTCTGCTCTGCTCTCCGTTGTACGTTAGCTTTCCTCCTCATGCTTGCGGCTCCTTGGTTGCAAGAGAGCCGCTTCAGTACCATTCACCATAAACTGGCTTCATGGAAGGAAAAAACAAATAGCAGGTGCGAGCCTCTTCCGTTCCCTTCTACCAGGAAAACAAATCTTTCCTCAGACACGACCCCCTTCCCCGCAGAAATGCACTTACCTCTGATTGGTGGATTTGTATGGCCACGCCCCACCGCTAGGAAGGCTGGGAAACTGGGCTCTGGACTTGACTTGGGGCGGGGTCTCGATCCCGGAAAAAACCAGAGAGCTGTTAGCCGGGTAAGAGGAGGAATAGGGGCAGGCTAGGCACGCGGCAGCGTCTGCTACACTGTCCAACAGCTTCCTTTCCTTAAAAAAAAAAAAAATTTTTTTTAATATTTTATTTGACAGAGACAGAGAGGGAACACAAGCAGGGGGAGTGGGAGAGGAAGAAGCAGACTCCCCGCAGAGCAGGGAGCCTGATAGGGGGGCTGGACCCCAGGACCCCCGGGATCATAATCTGAGCTGAAGACAGACGCCTAACGACTGAGCCACCCAGGCGCCCCCCTTTTAAAATTTTTGGGGTTCCTCTTATTTAGCATTTCCTACCTGCGTGGCCGCTCACAAAGTTTTTATTTGCATCAGGGTACGGAGATGCCTTCTGAGGGGATGATTTTCCCCCATCTGTGTGTGAGGAAACCGAGTTTCCGCCGGCTGAGGGGACGTATTCAGTGCTGGCTACCCAGGAGCGGGTGGATCCAGACAGGTGTCTGCCCAGCCTTGCTCTGAGGCTTTGCTTCGCTGCTGCTCCTCCCTCCCGAGGCCCAGGCCACGGAGCAGTCCCAACAAGTCCTTGTTATTATGACTTTGCAAGAGCTGGGTCCCGTGGGATTCCCTCCTGCATACGTATGTGAGGTGGCAAGGGAGGGTCCCTGTGGCGGTGTGACGGGTGCCTGGAGCTCCCGGGTTACCCCAAGAGGCTCGAGTTTCAGGGGGTTGGCCCAGCTTCCTCCTCTGAGTCACAGAGCCTGATCTACTTTTACAGAAGGTCAAACTGGAGTGTGGGGGGCCCCACTGGGAGGAGGTACAAATAAGGATCCCATCATTTCAATCCCTTTCTGCCCATACCCCGGGGTATATTCACTGTGAAGCCCCCATGTTGGGCTGAGTATCCTTACCCCCGTGGTCACCTGCATCCGAGTCCTGCGCACAGCCTGGAAGGTTTGGCCCCTGGGGCTCTGTGACTCTAAAGTTTCATAAGGCAGCAGGGGGCTGGGTTCTTCCGCAGCTGAGCTGGATCTCACTTGCCCTTCCTTCCCTCTTCATGTCTTTGAACTCCAGGTGAACAACTGATCATATATTAACCGTTGAGCTGCTCACCTCTCCTCTCACTGCTCATTTCACCTTTTGCATGTTAGAGGATATTCAACCACATCCATATGTTGACATCATGAACTTCCTATAAGCATGCCTAGGGGAAAAATAAAAAATCCACCGAACTATCAAGCCGCTTTGCCCCACCCTCACTTGGCTTCTAAGGTTGGTCCACTGCCCCCTTTTCTTATCTGGTTGTACACATGCCACTTGGTCCTCCTTTTAACCCCTTCCTATTATATTTCTATGTAATATAATTTTACATCTTTATAATAATTTCAGTAATTTCAGAAATAAGTTAAACACTTTAATTTTGGATATCCATGTAATGCTTAATCCAAGCATTCCACATACTGTTGAATCTGCTTCCCTCTGCTTTATATTTTTTCCCAAACCTACACAACAGTTGCAAAAAGGGAATAATAGACACTCATCTGCCCTTTCCCTAGATTCCCTGATTATTGCCTTTTGCTACATGCATTTGTCTCTAAAAGATGATTTGGAAGTATTTCGTCAAGGCCATGTAAATAATTTACCTAGCCACCCTCCCACGTTGCTCATTTCTTTCTTTCCCTTACGTGCTGTTCAGTGCTGGCACTGTTTAGATCTTTGGACCGCATTCCTTTCTCTGCCCCTTATCTCGTGGTGGTTTCCCTGGGGTCTTTACTCCTCTGAGCAGAATTAGCAGGTCCGAGAGTTCAAACAGGGTCAGAGCTTCCGCCACACATCGCGCATTGTCCCCCACCAACACAGGTACAGAGCAAGGAGCAGCCGTGCACATCCAAGCCAGTGTCTGTGCGCGGGAACAGCCACGGGCAGGGGGAGGTGGTCTTCTGTCCAGCCTCTGTGGGCTGTTGGGGGTGGTCAGAGAGGAAGATGATGAAAGTAGGAGGGAACCAGGCATCTCCAGGGCTTTCTGGGGCCCACGCTTATCCTCTGGACCTCTGCAGAGCCCCAGCACGGGAGGTTGGAGCAGGCTCAGTGGGCACTGTGGGGCTCCTGTGGGCACTGAACCCTCTTTGAGGGGCACAAGCTCAGCCTGCTGGCGTCTCTCGGCTCTCAGTAAAGGCTTGCTGTCCTTTTCTCTGTGTGCTTTCCTGCGTAAGTCCTGAGTCATGCTTGCTTGCTTTCTGCGTCCCTGTGGACTCCCTCTCAGTCCCAGGGAGCGAGGCTTGGCTTTCACCCAGCATTTGCAGCCTCTCGGCTTGTTGTCCATGAAGGGCAACACCGATGGAGGACTGGGTATGTGCCCAGCTCCCCAGAAGCACTGGGAGCCCCTGAGGAGATCCCTCTGAAAGTCTCTCTCTTGCTTTCCTACAGGCAAATGGCATCTTGGACACCATGGCTCTTATCACCCCAACTTTCGTGGTAAGAATTCTTTGGAAAACTTGGTACCTGTGAAACAGAAAGTAAAGATCTTGGTGTAAAAGGATTCCGTTAATGTTTAAGCCATCCCACTCCTGGGGGACACCCCTCCCAAATTAGGACATCTTCATTCACAGGGTCACTTAGGTGCATTTGGAGGACCCGTGGCTCCCCTTGGTCTCACATTCTTCTCTCCTGTCATCTTTCCTGGCCCCCTCCCCACCTTGGTGCCTACCAGCACTCCTGGCTTTCTCATCAGGAGCCCATCAGTGTCCACATCTCAGGAAACATTTGGCCCCTGGGAGATCCAGACATGTCCAGCATTTTAAGAAGTAAAAATTGTCCAGTGGGTTCACAGAAGCAGGCCATAAACCCAAACAGGAGGTGCCCCCTCTTGCCTTATCCCTGCATCTGTTTACTGCCTCAGACTTTTGACTGTCTGATGCTGGGGAACAGGCCAAGGTCAAGCTGCCTAAGCTAGTTATCTGAAAATTAGTTTCCTGATTGATGAGTTCTCTCAATGTCCAAGTAACCAAAATACTGATGGCTTTCCAAAGTTGTGGGTCTTGCCACTGCTCTCCCCCTGACTTGCCTCTTCCTTTTCAGATGGAAACCCACAGACTTTCTCTTAAAGGTGATTTATCATTATCTCAACTGCTCAGGCTTCTCCAGGGTCCCTCCCTAGTGCTTGATTCTGCGGCTTCTCCTGCTATTTCATAAGCAAATGGACAGCTTTCCCCTTAAAGGTGGTTCTCTATTTTGCAGACTTCCCCATCCCCCACTCGACCTCAGTATATCCCTCTAGCTCCATGGAAAGAGGCTGCACTGCTCTGTGCTAGATGTGGGGGAACATATGCATCTGAAGATTTTTGCATTTGGAGAACAGTTTCCAGGGAATCCGGCTGCAAACAGCCAACACCTTATCCCCCTCCTTCTTCCCCTCTGGTGCTCCTTCTGCCTCCTCTCTTCCCTCATGCCCATTTTTCAGTTGGGCTTCCCTGGCATCTTCCATGTGTGCTTTGTAAAGAGGAGTAGGTGAGGGAAGCGAAGACATGGCTTTTCCACTAAAATGACCACAGAACGTAACTTTCCCACTTGGTGTTGTTTCCTCCTTGACAGATGAGGAGGTTGGACTAGACTGGGGTGTCAACACCTTGAGTGCGTATTTCTGGAGTCCTGTACTGGGTGGGGAGTGGATCCTGAGATTGGATCCTGCTGAGCAGGAAGTGGTGCCATTTTGGATTTGTGGTATCTGCCACTGGGACTGAGAAGAGAGAGCCATACATTTGTGTCCCTGAACCAGATCATCTCAAAAAACCTGCTGGCTTGGGCACTCTGAGGTTTCTTGATTCCTGTCTCCGAGTTCCTTCGTATCCCCTCCTGCTTCTTGTACCCCTTCCCTGATACGCTCTCTTGGTACTCCATTATTTTCATTCAGACCTCTTATAGGTTCATCTGTGTATCTTACTTTCCCTTCAGGCCCTTGAGGGCAGTCTGTTGTATTCCTTACAGTGCCATGCTTGGACTTGATTCTCACCAGCTGGAACATGTTTATAAGTGCGCTGGGGAGGGTAGGTGGGCAGTACTTCTCTCCACTTCTTCCCACTCTGGGTTAACTCTAATCCCAAGATGTTTTGCAAATCTAGTTTTACGACCAGAACCCAGCAAAGTGTTTTCTTTGCATACTACAAAGGGATATTAATCAAATCCTCTTTTAATTACATACTCCATAGCACTGCGGTATTAAATCATGGAAAATTAAATTTTTGTCCTTGGTGTAAGAATGCAGGCTCATAGCATGGAAGCCAAGTGGGGGTGCTCACCAGTTGCTTCTCTTCCAGGTTTTGATTACTACTTTGGAATCCCATACAGCCATGATATGGGCTGCACCGATACCCCGGGCTACAACCACCCTCCTTGTCCAGCGTGTCCCCGGGGCAATAGACCAGCAAGGTAACCCATCCAAGCAACTGGCAGCGGGCTCTAGAGCAAAGTGAAATCCCCACGGTATAATCCATTCGGAGTAAATGCAAAGGTACATAGGAGACAGCTAAGCCAGTAGAAAACAGTGTGTTTAGCGGAAGTTTGAATGGACTGTTGAAAACTTTTAGCAAAGGTTAGGTTAACAAAATTATTTTATTGGACTGTCTGGTTTCCTTGGATTGTTTAGATCAGCTGGGAAGAGCCTCGTGCTGCCTAGGACTTATACAGGTGGGGCCTCGCTCCACCTCTGCCTGCTGGCTTCGCTGCTGGGCCACTCACCTGGCCTCGACACTGGACATAAGAGGGATAGAGAGAGGGAGAAAACACTCAGGACTCCTTAAAGGCTTCGTCACCCTCCTCCCCCAGTAAAGAAGCCAGCATTCGGCTTTGAAATGCCATTCCATCACTCCACAGGATGCTTTAAAATCCTCTTCCCTGAAATGGGGAAATGCTCAGGACATACCAGTACATGAAAAAAGCAGGAACTGAGTCACCAGCAGTGTGCCTCTGTGCCCTTCCCTACTGACTCAAAGGGAGTAAGTCGAAGCGCTAACAGTGGTTCATTCCCTCTGGTTGCGGGACTAAGGGGTTTACATTTTTTCTTTCTTTCTCATTGTATCTTCCCAATATTCTGCTATGAGCATGTGGTGCATTTAATATCAGGAAAAGGTGCTAAACTTTATTCAGGCAAGAAAGGAAAGCAAACCAGGTGTTCCGGTTGCTCAGGCCGTGCACTGTGGTTGTTGATCAGGTTACAGGTGTCTGAGCCACTGGAGAAGGCAAGTCTCCGTCGACTCAATAATAACACAATAGTTAATATAGTAACAACGAAGTATTGAGGAATTGTTACAGTCCTGGCACCTTCCGTGCTTATCTGCAATTCACACGACCATTGTGCAAGGCAGGTGTTCGTCCTGTGCAGGTAAGGACCCACTGGCCCAGGTCACCCTGCAGCTCTAAGAGGGCGAGCTGGTGATTCCAGCCAGGGTCCCTCTGACTGCAGAGCCCGCGCACTACTCAGACTGTGGTCACTGGCCCAGCAGCATGGCGATTACATGCATGCTTGTTAGGAAAGCAGAATTTCAGACCCCTGCTCCCGCCTTCCCCTCACCCACCGGGCCCCAGGTCTGTGTTTACACCAGATGTGCAGGGGATTCGTGTGCACGTGGCAGCGGGAGGAGTGAAGCTCTAGCCCGTCTCGCTGCCCTCCCTACTAGCCTTGGGCACCCCCGGCCGTATCGTGGCCTGCCATGTGTCAGCCAGGCCCCTTTAAATCCATGTTAAATCAGAGAAAATAAAGGGTTGGCTTAGTAAGGGTGGGGGTGGAGGGGAAGGGGAAAAATTGTAAGGAACAGTGGAGTTGCCACAAAGGCATAACCACCTGAAAAACTCGACACGGTCGGTGAGGTTAGCATTAGGAAGCCTAGTCCAGTGATAATCCTTTGCCCTTTTCTCAAAAAGTGTGGCCCTTGGCGATTATTTGCCTCAGTCTGACTTCGTCTCCTTACTTTTTGGAAGGGAATGTGTGTGCGTCTAGGTACAATGGGGGATTTTCTTCTCTTTCCAGCCCTTCCCTGCCCCACGAGGACAGTTTCCCTCCCTGAGATGCCTCCCTTCCCCTTCTCTCCCCGTGGTTCTCAGCTTCCTTCCTGGTGCACTGTGGCGGCCGGGGTGGAGGGCTGAGGGGTGACGGCATTGCTTATATGCTGGGCAGCATGCAGAGCGCTAGCACTCGCTGTCGTGTTTCGTCCTTTCAGGACCTCATCGGAAGGCAGGGGCATATGTGAGATAAGGAGAGTCAGGCTCTGAGAGTTTGGGTAACTCGTCCATGGGTCACGGCCACAGTCATTACTCAGCCACTCACGTGGGAGCATTCACGGGTCAGGTTCATCTCCAGCTCTAAGACCATGGACTGAGGTTTGTTTGTTTGGTTTTTTTTTCCAGGAGCTATAGCTGGTTTGACTTGTGCTTTTTCCAGTGGCTAAAGCTTCTCTAAATTCTCCAAACATGGTTTGAGGTGTTTAAACTGTCCTCAGCCACCTGGGTTGTGCTCAGACGTCAGGGCAGACGTGAAGTCCAACGGTTGACCTAGGAAAGCACCAAGCATTGCGCCCCGTAGACAGAAACCATCATTTAGGGAGGTTGGCGGAAAAAGCCAGGGATGGTGGCTATTGGTTGGCTATGAGACTCTGCTTGAGTAATTTAGTGTGTCTGGACCTCAGTTTCTCTCACAACAAAATGGGAATAATAATGTCTTTGTGAGCTTTGCAGAGTGGCCAGGCTTGTCTGAGGAGCATAAAAGTCTGTTAGAAGGAAAGGGAAGAAGGCATTTTATTGGTTTTACACAGGAGGAAATGACAGACGGGAAAAATCATCTGGGGCCAGGTTATTAAGTGTTTTGTATTCGTGCACATCACTGCGTAAAAGCATTTTGTTCGACATCACGGTTTCTTGGGTCATGGAAAGGAACACTGTGGTTTCTCCACAGGAATGTTGAGAGGGACTGTTACACCGACGTGGCCCTTCCTCTCTATGAAAACCTCAACATCGTGGAGCAGCCTGTGAACCTGAGCAGCCTGGCACAGAAGTATGCTGAAAAGGTGACCCAGTTCATCCAGAATGCAAGGTAAGAGTCCCCTCGCTCCCCGGGGCTGACCCCTGGCCCCCACGCCCCATGTCTCCTGGCCTCAGCATCGCTGTAAGCCATGCTGGAGCTCCATTGCCCAAAAAAGATGGACGTGTGCATGTTCCTCATAAATGAAACTGGAGAGCAGTCTCCCCTGGAATCTCCAGGCCTGGGTTAGAAACTCCTCAGGTATGCTCCGAGAGTTCCTGGGAACTTTCCCTATCCCAGCTCAGATCATGCTCTGTTGTCATTATCATTTCATCCTCTCCTCTAAGCTCCTAGAAGATAGGGCCCGCCGCTGGGTTCTGGGCACTCAACACATTTGTTGATTCATTAATTGGCAGGGCAGATTAGCTTTTTACTGCTGCAGTAACAGACTCACCACTGACTTACTGGCTAAAACAACAACAGTTTATTCTCCCCCAGATCTGCAGGCTGGATGCCCAGAATGAGTCTGATAGGGCTAAAATCAAGGTATCAGCAGGGTTCTATCCTTCAGGACATTCCAAGGGAAGAACATTCTAGGCTCTTCTGTCTTCTGGTGGCTGCTGGCATCCCTTGGCTTAGGGCCCCATCATTCTCATCTCCACTTCTATCGTCCCTTTGCCTTCTTGTCTTCTGTAGTCAAATATCCCTGTGCTTCCCTCTTTTATGGACACTTTTGATTACATTTAGGGTTTTCCAGGTGAATCCAAGATAATCTCCCTGTCTCCAGATCCTTAATCCAGCTACTCCTGCCACGTCTCTTTTGCCATAAAATGTAACACTCTTGCCGATTCCAGGGGTGAGACCCCGGATACCTTTGGGGGCCATTATTCAATATAACACACAGGGGTTACAAATTCCAGCATCCATGGGGCCCTGGTAGCTTTGGAGGGAAGCAGGCTCAGTGTAAGGCATTAGGGAGTGGTGGCGCCTGTGGTGAACTTAACAGCACAGGGCGCCTCTAAGGGAGCAGCTGCTACCTAGCTCAGCTGCCTGGGGCTTCCTTAGGGAATGGAAGGCGAGACCGTCAGATCCTTCTCTTTCACAAGACCCGTGAGCTCCCTGGTCCATGTGTGAAATCTCCTGATCTTCAAATGTTAGAAATGACTCATAAAAAAGAACAGAACACAAAAAGCAGAGCCATGCCACACCTCTGGGTGCGTGCACACACAGGCAGTGGGGAGCAGGTCTGTGCCCACCCACGGTTGCCTTGCCCCTCCCACCTCGGCCTCGCCCTGACCCTTCATAGCTGCCTTTTCTCCGGCCTCTAATGAGCCTTTCTCCCAAGACTGCAAACTCCTCCAGGGCGATGGGACATCTTCCAGCAGGTTCTTTGCTATTCCCCACAGCCTTAGCCTGAGAGGGCAAGGAAAAACACGTCACATGCCTGTCTGCTTGTGCAGAATTAAAAATGGACCCCACCTGTGGATCACTGAGCATATCGGGCTTTGAGTGTGTGAGAATGCCTCCAATCCCTTGCTAGCCACAGATTTTTCTAGAGAGCAAGGCAATGGGCAGAGCAGAGGCAGCAATTTATTCCTGAAAGTAAAACCTACTTACGGCCTAAATCTGGAGAGCAGCCTGTTTGGGCTTTGAGGATCGCAGCTTAAAAGTTTTTTGGGCCTTTCTGAGAAACACTGGCTCTTTTTTTTTCAGGTGGCTGATGTGAAACAGGCAAGCCCCTTCTCCCATCTGGAGGGTTGAACACGTCTCTCTGCTCCCTGGAGCTTCAAGATGGTTCAGGTCTCTGTGTCCCTCGTGGCGGGTGGGGACAGTTCAGTCCTCAATGCCTGGGACAGCACAGAGCCCTCAGAGGAGTGGCAACCCTCTGGGGATGAAGGACTGCTTCATGCTCTCCTGTGCGCACGGGGCTGTTCACCCAGCATTTAATCACTTACAAGACAGACAGATCCATGAACAACATCGTTATCATATGAAAGGTGGAGGGCTTCCTAATTTATTAATTAGTCACATGAATCCCTTTGCCTTTCGACCTTATGGAAAAGAATCCTCATGCCCGCTGATTTCTGTAGGATTTGACTTGCCAATTCATCCATGATTTTTGGAGCATCAGCAAGAAAGGGCCCCTAGATCTGAACTCCTCCACTGTGACCCTTGCCCCCAGGGCCAGGCCCTCCCCAACCTGGGCCTGTGTGTCAAAACTTTTAGGAGTCCCAGGAGTGGGGTTTCCTGCTTCCCATCTGACCTGTGCCAAGGCTCAGATGAATGCAGAGTGAAGCAAACAGGGAGCTAAGGAATAGCTGGGCAATGGCACCTGGCGTCCTCCTCCCCTGCGGCTTCTCCCCAGCACTGTTCCACCTGCCCCCAGCAGCCACCAGCACGGCCCACCCAGAGCCCCCGTCCTGTAGGCCTCCCCATCTTAGGGATCTCTTGTCTCACCACAAACCCGGCTTGGTTCCCCCATGACATCGTCCCACAGCACCCTTGTGTGTAGTTCTTCTCCATTATCCCTACTAATTTGTAAATAATTATCTGATTCATTTTTTAGTTGCATTTTCCTCTCCTGTTTCCAATTTGATGTGAAGCTCCAAGAAGGTAGAAATCCTATCTATCACATTCCTGACTCTATCTCTAGTGCCTGGGGCCTAGTTAGAACTTAATAAATACTCACAGAATGAGTGAATAATGAATGAGTGACTTTATCTTGCCCTAAGGATGTGCCATGGATACAGACGAAAATCAGATCTCTCCTTGCTTTTGAGTGGCTCGCAGGCTAGTAGGGAAACAGATTCGTGGAAAGCTGACTTTCATGCAGTTTGTATCATCCCTGCTGATGAGGATGAGGAAGGGCAAGACGGGCAGGGAGCAGGAAGACATCCGTGACCTGGGAGCAGAGGTGGGGTGTTGGCGTCTTTTGAGCTGCGTCTTAAGAATTAAGTGTTTTTAGGCAAGATACCAAGAGGTTACTGCTAGGAGAGGAATAACATGACTAAGTCATAGGAGGGCAGAAGGTGGCGTGTCTGAGAATCTGGAATATATAGAAAGAGTCTCTGAGCAGGACGGAGCATGGGGCTGGAAGAGACCCGGGTTGGGAATGGCCTCGAACACTGGGCTGCTGGGGTGGGCTGCGATGGAGCCCCCGTGTGCTTCTGAACAGGGACCTGGGATCACGTCTGGGTTTGAGAACACTGTCTTTAACACTGAAGCCCAGAGAAAGATGGAGAAATGTGGAGGCAAATCCATTCTGGAGAAACCCCTTGTCTAAGCTGGAACCGCACCAGGCAGACGCCTTCCCTCCTAGTCCCACCTGCAGGTTTGGCTCTCTGGCCACGTGCACACTGGGGACCGTTCAGGAGAAGCCTTTCTAGCTCAGCTCTGATGACTTTGTCCAGAGTTGGCTGTCCTGGGTTTTAATCTTTAGCACACCTTCGTGCCCTGCCCCATCCACCCTCTCCTGGAATGTCCTCTCTGACATCTGACTTTTTCTTTTCTTCTCTGTTCACTACTCACCTCATTTTGCCACACAAATCATATGTGTCCCTTTTAGAAATCTCTGAAAATGGAGACAAATTGGAAAAAAAAATCACCTTGAATGCCACACCCCAGACGTAACCGTTTTTGGTAGATTTGAGCAAGTTCTTCTAGCCTCGTTCTGTGCTGAAGCCTAAATATATATATATAATATATACATGATATACATTATATATTATAGATAATATATAGCAAAATAGATAATAAAATATATAATAAATATAGAAATAATACATAAATATATAAAATTTCTATGTAATAAAAACATATATTTAAATAAAAATGGGATCATATGACTTGTAGTCACCATTTTGTTTTCTAGAAGGCAGCAGACTTCCTCCACTCTTCATGGTCATGTTGCTCTGTTTGTGTGAAGCCCAGGAGCGTACTGAGGGGCTGGCCTGGGGGATGATGTGCCCCGGGGGCCAGGGTGCATGCTTTCTGCACGATGCTGTCTCTCTAAGCTCTAGCCTGGGGTCAGGATGCAGGTAAAGAAGTACATCCCTGAACATCGCACATCCTGTGTTATTCAGAATTGGCGATAAAAAGGCTACCGTTTATTAACTGCTTCCTATAGGCAGTTAATAATGACAGCTTTATCCGGGAGGGATAATCGTCCCTAGCATAGAGAGAACAGAGGTGAAGGTCATTGCCCAGGGTCGCACACATGAAGTAAAATCCCGGGTATCTGGATGGCAGGTGTCCAGATTGGGTGCTTTCTGTCTCTCCTGGTTTTCATCAGCCTTGCGCATGTCTCTCTGCCTCTGGCCTGGGGTGCTGACAAAGAAAGGACTTTGATAAAATGTAGGAATTTAGAGTATAATGACGGGGATGGGACAAAGTATGGGCAGTGGGACCTCCCTTGCCCTCAACCTGGCAAATAAGTAACAACCAGCACTCTGGGGGAGAAGAAAAAAAAACCAAAGCCCTCATTGGAACATTTGCCCATTTCTGTGGTGCAGCTACTTTCCTGTTGGCTAATTTCAGGCCACCAACGGGATGTCACTGAACGTGGAGTTGGCAGGAGACGCGCTAGAGGACACAGTCGGATGGCATTTGCACCACACAGATGCAAGACATGATCTCAAGGGCATGCGTGACAGTGAAATGTAGTGGAATAATCAGGACGCGATAAATCATAAGGATTTATGACTTTGGCTTTTCACGTGATTTATGTCATTGTAAACTGATAGCGTTTAATTTTTAATGATGGTCACATTTAACAACTGGCTTGCCACATTCCTGGAGCAGGCGTGCCACTGAGGCATGGTAGCTACCTGTTAGAAGCAGGCGCCCCCTCTGGGTGGCTGCTGACCTCTGCCCGGGCCCCGGGGTTGGCCTGGCAGCTGTAGGCTGGAATCAGGCATCTAGTCATTCTCTCAGCAGGAAAACCTGGTGCAGGACACAACTTATCCAAGTACACGCTATCGTCCCCGGGAGAGCAGGCAACAGACCGTAAATGAGCACCAGCCGATGGAGCTCTCCACCAGGATGAGGATGTTCTCTCTGTCTGTGCTGTCCAAGATAGTAGCCAGGGCCCTCCTATGGCTACCGAGCACTTGAAAGAGTCGGCTTGGGCAACCGAAACACTGAATTAAATAGGTTATATATAGCATAGAATATACAGGATTTTTATATATGTCTATGCAGTGATAAGCACATAACATAAAACCGACCTTCTTAAGTGTACGCTTCAGCAGCATTAAGCACATTCACATTGTCATACAGCCATCACTGCCACATGTGTGCAGAACTTTTTTTCATCATCCTAAACTGAAACCCTGCCCTTGCTAGATGCCAGTTTCCCCTCCCCCGCCATCTCAGCACCCAGTGTTCTACTTTCTATCTCTGAACTTGACCACTCTCGGGACCTTCTCTAGGTGGAATCCTACAGTGTTTGTCCTTTAGCTCCTGGCTGTTTCCACTTAGCATAGCGTTTTCAAGGCTCATCTGTGTATTAGCAGGTGAGACGCTGAATTCTTAATTTTATTTAATTTTCATTCATTGAAACGTAAATAGCCACACATGGGAGTCGTGGCTGCTGCGTTGGGCAAGGTGACCCTAGAAATGTTGCCGAGAAACTGTTGGTTAAGATGGAGGCGAGGGGGCTCCTGGGGGGCTCAGTTGGTTAAGCCACTGCCCTCGGCTCAGGTCATGATCTCGGAGTCCCAGGATCGAGTCCCACTTCTGGCTCCCAGCTTCATGGGGTGTCTGCTTCTCCCTCTGACCTTCTCATGCTCTCTCTCTCTCTCTCTGTCTCCTCCCCCCAAATAAATAAAATCTTTAGAAAAAAAATAAGATGTAGGTGAGGCCCCTGCTATGGGACATGTGTCCTGAGTTTTAAGCCTGTCGACGAAGAGAGCTGAGTGCAGGCACAGTCCCGATCAGGGGGCCCAGGGAGTCGGGACACAGGGGCTCTGTAGGGTGCAGTTTGAGGCAGAGCTGGGGAGCACTCAGAGGGCTTGATGTGGGGTGGTGTAAGTTGGGCTAAGCTAGATAATCGAGGGCCAATTTGAAAATCCTGTCTCTGGGGAGCTGGTGTAAAACATGCCCACGCTTCTGTCACCTCTCTGTACCAACTTACTAGGTCCCCTGAAAGACACCCTCCCCCATAGGTGTGGTCTGTGGGGCGGGGGGCTCTGTGAAGGTGCCTGCCATTTCAGGAGGGGTGAGGCTGGATCCTAATCCTTGTCGGGGATGGGCATGGGGGACAGGCAGGAAGCTGAGGCCCCCCAGGCTCTCCCTGCACCCTAAGGGGAATAGGCAAGATTAGAATAGGGGCAGCCAGCACCTGGGCCTCTAACAGGGCCTTGATCTAGAGATTGCCAGTGCTCACGTGCATGCTTGGAATTGCCTATGATGCAAGTCATCGATTCACCTTCTAGAAAGGGCGGAGGCCGGGAATGGATGAGAAGGTCTGGAGGTTGCAAAAGAGCAGAGACAGTTTTATCAGAGACAGAGATGTAGTTTTAAACTACATCTAGACTAGCTTGTAAAGCACAGCACTTCAGAGCAGGCGATTGCTGTCAGCCAGATGTAAATTTGAATCCAGATTCTATCAGTTACTAATTAGGTAACTTTGGACAAGTCCTTTCCTCTCCCTGAGCCTCTGATGTTTCATCTGGAAAAGGAACTTGAGGGTTATTATGAGGGTGAATTTAGACAGCACGAGTGGCATTTAATAAGTTCTGAGTCAACGACAAAGACACTCACAATGATTACGATGACTCTCAGTTTTTAGCTGGCTAACCAGATTACGTCCACCTTCCTTTGGAAGGTTGTAGACCAATGTGTGCTTCCTGAGCACAGGGTGGAAGGTGTTCTGGGGCTTTTCTCTGAGGCATAGAAGAGCCACGGAGACCCTGGACAAGCCAGCAGAGCCTTCTGGAGAATTACCTCTTGGCTCTCTCGTTTCAGCGCCAGCGGAAGGCCCTTCCTGCTGTACGTAGGCCTGGCCCACATGCACGTTCCCTTATCCAGAACGCAGCTCGCAGCAGACCCGCAGGGCCGAAGCCCGTATGGCGCGGCTCTCCGGGAGATGGACACCCTGGTGGGCCAGATCAAGGACACAGTGGAGCGCACGGCGAAAGAAAACACATTGCTCTGGTTTACAGGTGAAGTAGTCAAACCCAGTCAGCTCGCTGAGATCTAATGGATAACCCTGCCCAAATCCCCCGCTCTGAAGAGCAGAATCCGCTGAGTGATTGTCTTTCACGGGGCAGGGGGCTGGCTTTGAACTTGGCATCCTGCTGGCATTTGTTGGCCTGAGTGCCGAGCACCTGCCCACCGGGATCTCCAAGGCTGAGCTGCAGGAAAAGTTTGCAGAAAGCAGGTACCCTGCTGGCCTCTTATGTATTGATTCAGGGCCATCTGGGCAGTGACTTGACATTGCAAACCTGTGTAGTCCTCGAGGGGTTCTCAGGTTCCTTCCTCACCACCTTTCCCGTCCCAAAGACTCCAGTCGCTACCAGTCACCGGGTCACACCTCCTGGCTGAGTGGACCGAACTAGTGAGCTGTTGAAAGGGCCTATCCAGGCATTGTGGGTCCTGGGTGCCCATCCGGAATGGGGGCAGTGGGTGAAACCACTGCTCTCAGGGCAGGCAGAGCCCCGGGCTTGAAATCTGTCCATTACTATTGGGAAAAGCTCCTTGCCTTCTCTAAGCCTGTTTCCTCACATATCAAACTGAGCTCACAGTAGCATCTACTGCGAGGCGTGTTGGACGATTGTGAGATGGTGTCAGGGAGGCGCTGGGTGCTCAAGAAAGAGCCGCAGGGCTAAGGATGGTTGTAAAGCTATATTAGAAGATAATAGTATCTAAGACAAGAACCTCACCCTGGGGCTAACTTGGAGCAGACAAAGCCCACCTGTCTGAGAGCCCAGCAGGGGCAGACCTCATATAACAGATCATTCTTCGGGGCAGGTATCATATTTGTTTTTACAGGTTCTTCTCTGACTGAGACAGGGATATGGGGCCAGGGAGAATCAGCAAAAGCATCCATGAGCCCATATGGATCTCTACATGTTGCTTCTTTTGGTTTCCAGGAGACAACGGCCCATGGGCTCAGAAGTGTGAGCTGGCAGGCAGCGTGGGTCCCTTCACTGGACTGTGGCAAATTCAACAAGGTAAGGGCTCCACTGGGCTCGATGCACCCCCTTGGCTTGCTGAGCCCAGGCTGGCTGTCTCTGGGAGGACGTAGGCCTTCTGGCTATCATTACAAAACCCACACAAGCTGCTTACCCGCCACCAGCTTCTGGGGAAGAAGTAAACTGAGAGATGAGAGTTCCTATTGAGCCTGGACCACCCGTCTCTCCTCCCACCTCCCACTGCCCTTGGACTCCCTAGGGGGATGGGCCCTCAGTCCACGGGCCTTCCCACAAATACACTTCACCTTGACTTTCATCCCCCAGCCCTTGCTCATCCTCCTTGCTTCTTTTCTTTCCTTTTTTATTTTTTTTCAGTCATCCCTCTGTCCATCCAATCATGAATTAATTTCATTCATTTAGGAAACATTCAGGGCATTAATACAGAAGGTTTGTAGATGCATCATCCCTAAACTTTATAGCATGGGAAGGTGGGTCGTAACACCTCTATTTACAGATGAAAATGGAGAGCCTCAGAGAGGTTAATAACTTGCCCAAGGTCACACAGCTTGTGAGGAGGGAGCCAGGCTTGCTCCCCAAGTTAGAGTCGGTGAGCTCACCACCACACGACATTGCCTCTTTCCACTTAAACCTCCCTCAGTGCTCAGCTCAGTGCTATGTGCTCCAGGAAAGCTACCCGCCAAGGACCTCACTTCCTAAGACAGCTGCTGGGCTGGGGACAATTTGGCAGTACGGACCGAAGGCTTGGAAAATATGCCTGTTGATGTATGCGTTCTTCCTGATTAGCCAGGTGCACACTAATAGATGTGAAAGGATCATCCTCACACAGGTGCTTTAAAAAAATACTTGGGTATCACCCAGGTGTCCGGCAAGAGAGGAGTGCTTAAGGACACAGTGATATGCACATTTAAGGAAATTCTAAGAAACTGCTGGAATGATGCATATTATTTACCTGGAAGCATTTACCTTAAATATTTCTCAGTGAGTAAAGCAGATTACAAAGCAATATATAAAGTTTGATTTTATTATATGAAAATAAGCATACCAATTCTCAGGACAAATCTTGAAAGAGATATTAAAAGTTAACAAAAGATTAGCTGTGATTACCTTTGGGTGGGGGAAGGAGGGTTTACGTGTGATTTATTTTTCTTTTCTCATAACAAACTAGACTTATTTTAAGATGTCTTTTAAGATTAAAATAAATCTTTTGGAAGATGCTTGTATTCTAGGGGTTCAGAGGTGGGCTGGGGGAATCCGCCCCCTCCCCGGGTCAGGCTTTCCTAGCTGTCCAGCTCCTGAGCTGTGGTTTCCACTATCTCAGGTCAGAGGACGCAAACTGCTTTTCCTGTGAGTCTGGCAGAATATTTGTAGTCACCTAGAAACTAGAACGTTTGTGCATCTCATGGCCGGTGGTGAGAAGGAGGTATTGATCATTCATTTTTATCTGTCACCTTTAACCTGCTGTCGGTCTAGTGAGATCCCTGAGAACCTCGCAGGTGAGAGCATCTGTGGCCGGGTCTTGTGCCTGGAGATTCGAGCTGGGGGTTGGGAGAACTGGGTGCCTTCTCCCCCTCCTCTGTTCGGTGATCAGTTGGTTTCAGGTTCATCTGTTGTCTGTCTCCGAAAGTACTGAGCTCTTTGACCAGTCCCACTCAGGAACACTCTCTGGAGAAACGGGCAGAAGAAGGTGCAGGATTAAAGGAGGGTGCAAATATGTCTCATCCTTGCGACGGGAGGCTAGAGCGATGGGGGGCAGCGGGTTGGCGTTAGCTGGTTATAATTGACCCTCTGCAGACCTGGAATACACCTGCAGGCCAAGACTACTGGCTTCAGTGTTCAGGTGGAAAGCCTGGAATCAGGACTCTTCGAGTAAAGTTCCAGAAGGCTATGGAGACCTTGGATGGGGCGGGTAAGCCTGCGTCAGTAAGTGGCTTCTCTGTAGGGAGCTCTCCGTTCCCTAAGAAGGTGACCTCTGATCTCCTATCTAGACCAGCCTTATCTTGTCTCTCTCCTCTTTATGAGACAGTTTTGAATAGTGAGTTATGTGTAGCGATGGGGAGTGGGGCTCTGTTCTTTGAGGGAAGTACTTTGCCCCATGAGAAACACAACTGTGAGGGGTGTCTGGGTGGCGTAGGCGGTTAAGATCTGACTCTTGGTTTCAGCTCAGGTTGTGATTTCAGGGTGGGGGGATCGAGCCCCTTGTTTTGCTTTGTGCTGGGGATGCAAAGATCAACAGTGCACCTGGCTTTAAGGAGTGATGGTCTGGAGCTCTGTTTCCCAGATTTTAATGTGCAGACAGTCCCTTGGGGATCCTGCAGTTTGGACTCAGTAAGTCTGGGATGGCCAGGGACATGTTGCATCTCTAACAGGTTCCTAGGTGACCCTGAGGTGGCTGGTCCGGGGATCAGCTCCCGGAACCGCCACGCCCGAATGGAAACCATATGTATCTAGAACTTTCAGGTTGAGACCAGTAGTTATCAGGCTGTGGTCCCAGACCCGCAGTGGTAGCGTGACCTGAGAACTTGTCAGAAGCATGAATTGTAAGACCTCACCCTGGACCTACTGAGTCAGAAACTCTGGGGAGGGATCTTGACAGTCTGTGTTTTACCGCATCCTTCAGGTGATTTTTGGTGCAGGTTAAAAATCTGAGCGCCCCTGTTGAGAGCTACCCTGTCTCTCAGTGCAGGCACGCTGGCCACACTTCAAGGGCTCAGAAGCCGAGTGTGGCTGGTGGCTGCCATATGGGACAAGGCAGATAGAGAACATTTCCATCATTGCAGGCAGTTTGGACCGCGCTGGGAGCCTCCACGGAGGCAGCAGGTTATAATCCTGCATAAGGACTCCAAGATAAAGCGGAGCACAAGGGTACCTCATGTACCTGGGAGGGAAACAGGAAGGTTTTCCCGACTGGTTTGAGTTTCAGAGA
Source organism: Spilogale gracilis (assembly GCA_004023965.1). NCBI lineage: Eukaryota > Metazoa > Chordata > Mammalia > Carnivora > Mephitidae > Spilogale > Spilogale gracilis. Next base: position 2,565 of record PITA01002368.1, on the reverse strand, counting down.
ATGAGTAGGCTGCACCTGGGGTTTTGCAGGGGAGCTGCCCAGCAGCTGTGTGTGTGTCTGGGGGCTCATGGGAGTGAATGCAGTAGGGGGGAGTCAAGGCCAAAAGGAGAGCTAGGGGCAGTGGTCAAGGGTGTTTTGTTTTTTGTTCGGACCATTTTGGCCTTAATTCTAAAGAAATGTGGAATCTTGGAAAGGTTTTATGAGTAATGGCGACATGACTCAATTTTATAGATTCTGTAATGAAAGATTAACCCTGTTGATCTGTACAATTAAGTGGCATTGCGCATATTCACTGAGTGGTGCAGCCCTCACCTCTGCCGAGCCCCCAGACATTTGCCTCCTGGGAAAACCGCGTGTACCCTACCCCATCTCCCACTCTTCCCAGCCCCTTGTTCAAGTTTAAAAGACCCCTCTTGGGGCGCCTGGGTGGCTCAGTTGGTTAAGCGACTGCCTTCGGCTCAGGTCGTGATCCCGGAGACCGGGGATCGAGTCCCACATCGGGCTCCCTGCTCGGCGGGAGGCCTGCTTCTCCCTCTCTCACTCCCCCTGCTTGTGTTCCCTCTCTGGCTGTGTTTCTCTCTGTCAAATAAATAAAATCTTTAAAAAAAAAAAATTTAAAAGACCCCTCTTATGCCAGCAGGGCTGAGGGTGGGGAGAGGGGCAAGTCTTGACTCATTTCCACCAAGCCCTGGATGATAAATGAGAACAGCAGGTGATGGAATCCTGGGCAATGTCCCTGCATTCCAAGAATGTCAGGGTAGGAGGACAAACAGCAATCTTTGCCCCAGCCACCCTGTCGGCCACACGAGGAAACCGAGGCAGAGCAGGGCAGAGGGCTCCCGCGGCCTCTCATTGGTCAAGGGGGCCGTGTCATCTGACCTCCAGCAGCTCATTACTCAACCTGCCTGATGGTTGTTACTCACACCGTGTTATGCCAGGCTAACTGCTCAGCCTTCTGGAAAATCCTGTGTTGCTTCTTCAGACCCCATGGTCATCAAGGAAAATGCCTTTGGCCCCTGGACCACTGTGAATCTTTCTGAATCTGCAGAAGGCAGAATGGAGAGGTGGAGGGAGCCAAGGGCTTTAGAAGCCCAGATGGGGCTCGAATCTCAACTCAGCTTAAGAATCCAAGGCCCACTGGGCCCCTACCCTGGAGAGCCTAGTTTTCTCCACTGTAAGGTGGGCTCTAGGCCCCGCTCACAGGATGGCTGGGAGAATCAGCTGGGATACTGTCCACGAGGCACGCCGTCCTGCGCATCTCCTCTCCTAACGCCCATGATGCTCAGGTCTTCATTCCCAGCTGAAACTGACCGGTCAGTGTTCATTAAGCTAAACCGGTCAGTGTTAATGTCCAGCCCCACCGAAGGCCGCAGGCAACTTAAATGACATATGGATGACTTTCCAAGTGTTCTGAGCCTCCGTCTTGGGAAGCTTTGCTCTGAAGCTGGATTGTGACCTCCTCATTTCATACTCTGGCGAATTTGGATCTCTTTACTTGGAGTATATATTTTAGATTATTTGTCTGCCAAGGGTCACCACACAATGTCTGTAGCCCGAGGCTGGTTGCTTGTGCGATAGCTGGTTAACAGCAGGAAGCTAACCTGGTCAGTATTACAGAACTAGCCAGTAGCATCTGAGGATGAATCTCCAGGAAACAGTCTGGCTTCACTGTTTTTGAAAATAGGACTTCTTCCCCTCTCTGCTGCTAGAGATGTTGCTTTCCACAGGCCCAGAAACTGGAATTTTTCACAGCTAAAGCGTGTGTGTGTGTTTCCTCTGATCAAGCAGAGCTAAACAATTCAAATCAAATAAAATTATAATGTTGATAAGTTTCAGAAAAGAGAACACCCTTTCGGGAGGTGAGGCATAAGCACGTGCAGCTTACTGTGTACCTCGGGGTGGGGGGTGCGCAGCACTGAGTTCTCGGTGGGAAGGGGGCCGGATGCCATTCTCTTCTTTTCTCAGGAAAGCCTGAAGGAGAGCTCTGCCTAGGGGTAAACACTTGCCCTTCCTCGTTCTCCAGACCGACTTCCTGTCTGGCTCCTCCACACCCCTCCTCCTCCTCCCTGCTCAGAACACTGCTCGGGGGTCTCTGGGAAGTCAAGCAGAGCCCTGTGTGAAGGGGCGAGGCAAGGGGGCTCAGGTCATGGGAGGAAGGCTGGGGGTCCCCCTGGACCCCCTTCTCCTCCTCATCCAGGCTCCTTTTCCATGGGATGCCTGCACATCGTGCTGCCAGGGGCCGGTCTTGAGAACAGATGAAAGGGAGAACGCAGTCCATGTTTTCGCAACGAAGTTGGACAAACAGTACCCAGAGCCCTGCTTCTTTCTCCCCACAGCCAGCCCTCTACGTCAGGCCACGTGCTGCCTTCCCCTGTTCCCGGGGCCCCAGGCCCCCCTCCTTGTCTTCCCTTTCCTTTCCTGGCCAAGCCGCCTTGCTCAGCTGATGGGATGAGGCTGATGGGATGAGGCTGATGGGATGAGGCTGATGGGATGAGGCTGATGGGATGCTCCTCTGGCCTTGGCCTGTGCCCTGCAGGGGTGAGGAGAAACCGGACCCGGGGGCTG
>PITA01002367.1:75961-163480 GCA_004023965.1 Spilogale gracilis | reverse complement strand
AGCCGGCTCCCTCTTCAGATCTTCCAGTATGCGATGCTGGACAATGCCAGCAAAGCTGGAAGAGGGAGGAGGAATGTTCTCCTTCTGGTTCCTTCCCTTTGGGTCTCTGCCTGTTTCCTGTTCCTGTAAGTTCTGTCCTAGGGAGACTTCTTTACCCCCGATTCCTCCACCCCTCACTGCAGCACCTGTCCTCTATTTTTTCTAAGAGACAGCTCATTGAGACCCCTCCGAATCACCAGCACCAGCCAGCCCCCACCTCACAAACCAGACTCTCAACTGCTCCAGGCTCCTAGGTTCCAATAACTCCAACCTTGTCACTTTGTCCCCTGAGGTAATACACATGTCATTTTTTTGCCACCTCCAAGAGAAACTCAGAGTTCACCTTTTACTCTTTGATTACCTAGTTCACAACCCTACACCTAGTACACAGTTCTTTACATCTAGTTTTGTCTGTTAAAGTCAGTGGCTCTTCTTTTCAGGCTCAATGCTTCATGGTTGCCTCTAGAATTGAGCCCATAGGACAGGCGAAGGGGACTCACGTGGCCAGTGGCCTCTACCCCTTTCAAAGAGCCTGCTTGGAGGATGGCCAACCATTCCAGTTTGTCCAGGACCATGGGATCCTGCAGGATGCAGGACTCTCATCGCCATGCCCAAGAAGGTCTAGGCAGACTGGAAGGAGTCGGTCATCCTGAGCCTTGTGACCTCTGCTCAAGCACATTAACCACAGTGATATTGTATGGCTGCCCCCCGGCCTCAGGGAAGGCTCAGGCCCATCCCAGGAAAAACTGGAGTTGTGCGGATTAGGAGAAAGTACAGAACAGACACGGAGGAGGCTGCTAGGGATGCTGCCCTTGTAACTCCTCACTGTGGTCACGAACCACCCGCGAGCACGTGCCTGCCAGCAGAGCCGGGACCGGAGCCAGGACTGCCTACAGGGGTCTCCCGGGGGGTATGCGGCCCGATCTTCTCCTTCCAACGCCGCTGCACTTCTGGCATCCTAGAGAGGAGAATTCTCTCCACCCTGGAGCGTTGTCAAGTCTTCCATGGCTAGTTCAAGTCTGTAGGTGAAGGGCTGGGCAGTCAAGCTGCCCTCCCACCTGCGGAAAGTAGCTGCTCCGTGATCGTGGTCACTGAAGAGAAGGATGGAGGTTTTATAGGAGTTCCATTTGTCTTTCTGTGCGTATGGTCAACCACGACTTTTTTCCAAATGGCAATCCGTGGTTTTCGTTCTTAGTTTTAAGAGAGGTTCAGGAATCCTGCGTCCTATACTCCTTTATTATTGATTGATTGATTGATTGATTTTGGCATCTTCTATTTGGTGCTTTTCTCAGATATTATCATTTTATTCTAAATATCCTTCAAGACCTGCATTTGCAGGACACCTGGGTGGCTCAGTTGGTTAAGCCACTCCCTTCAGCTCAGGTCATGATCTTGGAGTCCCGGGATCAAATCCTGCATTGGGCTCCGGGCTCTGCGGGGAGTCTGCTTCTCCCTCTGACCTTCTTCTGTCTGATGCTCTATCTCACTCTCTCTCTCTCAAATAAATAAATTTTTTTTTAAAAAGACTGCATTTGCTACTCTTGGCATGGTAAGGAAATGCTTGCCAGGGAGGATTTCCAACCTGATAAGTGAATGTGCCCGCTCACTTCAATTTCAGCAGCTAGCTGCTCATTCTCCATGGGACTGACAAACATAAGAAGAGGGAAGCAAAATGATGTCTTACCAATTTAATCCTTGTCAATCAGCGTAAGCTCTGCAAGACTCTCTAGCCCAGCTTGTCTTCCCCTCTGAAGCCGTGATCCGGTAAACTGCAGAGGGGGAATACAGTCGGTGGGTACCGGACAGCCAGGGCTGTGCGCGTGCCGTGGGCATTCTGTGGCCTCCTTATACCACGTCAGCCACAAAGCTATACACACAACAGGGGGTCACGGCTCATCTGCTTCCAGTGACCCCCACGTGGAGCGCGTCTGGTCCAGCCACACTTTTGATAAATGCCTGGGACTTGGGCTGGAAGCCAGGGCTCCTCGAATTCCATTTCCTTCTCTAGGCTACGCATTTCTTCACAGATGCAGGAAGCTGCGTTCACTGTTTCCTTTCCTCCCGCTTTGAAACAGGGACGGTGGTCATGCGTGTTTAGAAGCGGGTGAGAAAGGGGCCAACACCCGCTGTGGTGCTGGGTCCGAGACGTCCAATCTCATTTTGTCTCGCTGCGTCTGGCTCCGTCTTCTTCCCTGTTCAGACCTCGAGGGACTTCTCGTTGCACTCCTACACTTGGGTCTGTGTTTTGTTTTTTTTTTTTAAGCTTGGCTTCATAGGTTGAAACATATGAAATTAGTGACCGTTGGCCAGAGGTGACCTTTCTTGAGCAGCAGTAGAGTGATTTGGCCTGATGGTGAGTAGCGTGGCTGATATCTGGCTTCCCTTCCAGGCGGTGCAGCATGCTTTCTACACACAGGACCCCCCATCTAGTCCGGAGGTTTACTGGAAGTGGGGATACTGAGGCACAGGAAGGAGCGAATAACTTGCCCAGGGTCATGGAGGTAGTATAAGTGTGGGAGCCACACCTGAAACCTGAGGGGGTTGTTTACATGCCCGCTGCACCTGCAAGCCCTCAGCTCTCCTAACCCGGGGCGGGAGAGGAGGGGGGAGTAGAAGCGTATTGTCACCTGTGTGCGTGACAGAACATTTTGTCGGAAGGGGTTAAGAGAAAGATTTTTGCCTATGTATTTGAGAAAACTCCCCTTCAACTAATAAATTCCAGAAATTTGCAAGGAGCAGGGGGTACAAGGAGCCCAACTGGGCTTTGACAATATCCTGGTCTGGGAGCTAAACCAGCCGTGGCCCTCAAGTGACCCCCTTCACTTCTTTAAACGTCTGTTCACTTGTCTGCACTGTCAAATGGGGCTGTTGATCACGCTCTCGCGGGGTTGCTTGGAGAATGAAATAAGGCCGGTGAGGCGCCTAGCACAGTGCTTGGCACACAGCAAGCACTCAATAAATGTTAACAGAAGTAAAGTATGATGCAGCGAATCGCCAAAGGAAGAGATTTCCTTCGGGGACAGTCTAGTTAATTTTTCACCAGCAGCTTCTTGTGGGCAGTGACGAGACACTGGAAGCCTGAGTCTCCGTCCTCTTACCTGTGGCAGCAGGACGGCAGTGGTCTCTAACCACCTTGTGAGGGTGGATGAGAAGCTGCAGGAGGTCTTGGAGAAGATCGTGCCCTTGTAGGCATGAGCGAGACACCGAGAGCCATGAGCCTGCAGCCCCCAACCCACCCTTATCTGAAGGGTAACCTCCTACTTATAAATAGATGTGAGGCACATCCCTCCATTTTGGCATCCACTAGCAAATCAGATGAAAATAAAACAAAACCAAAAAATGACTTTTTTAAAAAAGATTTTATGTATTTGTTTGACAGAGAGAAATCACAAGTAGGCAGAGAGGCAGGCAGAGAGAGAGAGAAAGGAGGAACCAGGCTCCCCGCTGAGCAGAGAGGCCGATGCAGGCCTCGATCCCAGGACCCTGAGATCATGACCTGAGCCGAAGGCAGAGGCTTTAACCCACTGAGCCACCCAGGTGCCCAAAAAAATGACTTTTAACAGGACAGAAGCAAAGTACTATTTTAAGACATGAAGACATGATCCCTATGAGGGCAGGATGTTTCCTAGTATCTGACTTTGTATCTTGTTCTGTCGGCATTTATTTCTGGAAGTAGCCAAGGCTCGCGTGCCCTTGTGTGGGGGTAGCTGGGGCTGTAGAACGGAACCCACCAGCTTCTAGTTCAGACAGTGATGCTAGAACCTCCAAGGAGGGGGGAGAGGGAAGAGCTCCCGGAAGGGGTGCTTAGGCCGCCCCAACATGCTTTCTCCTCCAAAGTTTTCCCTTCTTACCAATTTCCCAGACAAGAATCATTCATCGTGGGGTCCATGCTCTGCTGCTTTCTCTGAGCAGCAGTCTTGGGGTTCATCGTTACTATTCCCACATACCAGTCCTTGTTAGTGCTGATCATACTTGATTGTAGGAATCTACCGGTTTAAAAAAAAAAATCAGTCCACTAGTTGATAGACCCGTGGATCGTTTCCAGTTTGGGTTTTATGAATAATTCTGCTCTAAACATTCACGGAGGAGTCTTTCATTTCTCTTGAGCAGATTCCTCGGGGTGTGGAAGTGCTGGGCTACATCCTGAGTGTAAGTTTAACTTTTCACTAGATTGTTCTCCCAAGTGAGAACAGGCTGCAGAAAGGCATGTGGGAACATTTTGGGCAGCAGAAAGAGTCTAAATATTGGAAGACTGGATGGGGCAACAGTTCATCAAACTGCGCACTCACGGGGTGAATTTGATAGGGAGACTTCTACCTCCATAAAGTCATCAAAAAATGAGAAGCAACACCCACCAGAAACATGGTCGTATTATGGCATTGTTGGGATTCTTTTATGGTTGACAATATCACGATTATTTTATTTATTTTAAACAAACTCTTGTACACATACCCATGGACTTATAGCAATTGATATAATGCCTGAGATTTGCTCCAAAATAATTCAGGAGGATTTGGGGAGCTTATAGATGAGACAAGCCCAACCCCATGTTGATCCTCGTGGAAGCAGGGTGACGGGTCCGTGGAGATGTATTTTCTTCTTCTGTCCATGTTTGATGTGTTTTCACATTTCAAAGTTTGCAAAGACAAACTTAAGAGTCTCTCAAGAGTTGAACTGGCGGAGTCCTCCAGTGGTCGCTGATGAAATCAGGCTGGAATGAGGCAGTGGATACATGTTGTTTCCGCCAGCTCAGCCTGCTCAGTACACCCTCCCCCCTCCGCTCACAGTGGCCTGACTTTGCTTGGGGGACGAGCCGGCGTCTGCTTGCATCTTCTTGGTCTGCCCACCTTTGGCCCAGACCTGGGTCCAGAGCCCCTGCAGGCCAGCCAGCCGCCGTCCCCTGGGCATTCCTGCCCCACTTGGCGCAGGTAGGACAGTACAAGAAGGGGAGAATCCTGATGTGATCAATCCCCACGGGCCCACTGCCCACCCTCTGAGAGAACAGCCATGGGGTGCTGCTGTTCTAAATCCCCACAGCAGCTGACTCCTGCCCTTCTCAGAAACCTAGAGCTTGGCTTTCTTTGGTCTTGTGAACGGCCCGGCAACACGCCAATAAATTCCCTTCCTGTTTAAGTTGGCTGGCGTTGGTTTCCGTGGCCAGAGACCAAAGCACCCCGGGGCATACATGGCACACGGCTGGCCAGGCACTCTGCACGTTCCTTCCGTGTACCTCCCTCCCAAGGCAGATTCAGCTGCGGGCACAGGCCCCTTGCACACGGCCACTTGCAGAAGGCAATCTGACAAGTAAGAGAGGAAGGAATGCACACGACACAGAGACACCAAATTGAGAGCTAGGAGTCCTCACTTCAGACACAAATGGAAAGCATCGTCATGAAGACAGACATCTACTGGACCAAAAAAAAAGGTCACTGGCGTCTGACACCCCATCCCACAGAAATGTAAGGGGAGGCACAGATGCACTTCGAAACGTTCTAGGAGCTGCATTAAAATGGTGAAAGTAAATAAATGACTTTAATTTTAGTGTTACACTTCTTTTAACGCAGTATGTGCCAAGTATTATCACTTCAAACTGTAACCCATATTAAAACTATGAATATTCATAACATGTTCCCTTTTTTTAAAAATTAAGTCTTTGAAACCCATTGTATAGTGTATTTGACACTTTCAGCACATCTCAGTTTGAACGGGCCACATTTCAAATGCTCAATGGCCACATGGGACCAGTGGCTGCATGTTGGAAACATGGGGACTTGAACCTGTCCCTCAGGCATTCCCGCACGTGTCCAGGATCGTGAATCCTTAGAACGGCCACCCCAACGCCGCGCCGTAATGCTTCACTGACTGGGCTCTGACCGAGGCTGGGAAGCCCGGAGTGACCCCGCTCACCGTGACCCCGTTCACCGGGTGCAGAGGCGATGACAGGGCCCTTGAGACCTCGCCCCAGAATCGCTAGCACTTGAGCTCTTAGGGGATTGGGCCGTCTGCGGTAGGGGAGGATGCTCAAACCTTCGCAGAGAAGCAGAAACGGAGCTGCTAAATGATCACTTACTATCACTTCCCGTTCCCAGTCCCGTGTGCCAGGCCCGTAGACCCACGGCTCCATGCACACTGCTCGAGAAAGGCTGAGCATGCGGAAAACGACCGGCTCTTCTCAGACCCCTCGGAGAAGCGAGGCCACAGGGCAGACCTCTGTCCACACACCGGCAAGACAGGCAGTAGACGCAGAGAGGAACAACTTCCCAGAGCACAAGCCCAAGAACAGGAAGCAGCGGAGGGGAGCGGGGGCGCAGGAAAGCCACCCCTCCTCAGTGGGGCGCTGGACACATCTGAGAACTGAAAATACTCACTCCTGGCGGTCCTGACACTTTCGCGAGTTTCCCCACCCCATCAAGGTCTTCACAGTAAAGATCAGAAGAAAATAGCCCCCCCACCACGTCCATCGCGCAATGCTCTTGCAGTCTGTCCAGAGCGCTCTCCTGTGGGGTCCCCTCCCGTACTGAACTGGGCACCCCCGTAACCATGGGAGGGTGTTGTAGACACGGCAGGGCAGGGCTTCTGAGGGTCAGAGGCCTTGCAGCCCCCTCTCCGCTCTCTTTTGGATCCCTCCCTCAGAGGGAAGCCAGACACCCTGCTGCAGGATGCTCCAGCCATCCCATCCAGTCCCATGGGGAGGGACGCCGGCCTCCAGGCGACAACAGTGCTAACCGGCCAGGGGCCTGAGCTTGCCACCTTGGAGGCAGCTCCTCCAGGCTCAGGGAAACTTCCCGAAGATTTGACCCAGAGCAATATCTTAACAGAGACCCCCCAAGCCAAAGCTGCCTGGCTGAGTTGTTCCCCGGTCCCCAACCCACAGAAACTGGGAGGGTGACACGTGTGTTTCTGACTGAAGCCACTGATCACACAGCAGTCCATGAGTAACACACAGCCGGCCCCTGTCCCTACGTGCCAACACCGGGGGATCCCGCCAAGAGTACTTTCCGGCTCTGCGTTGGTTTCAGCAAGCGCCCTGTGCGGCTGAAGTCAGACGCAGCTTTTCCCAAGCTGGTGTTTCAGGAATGACAGGGTGGCTGGGGGTGGGAGGTTATAAAAGAAAAACAAGTCAGTCTGCTCCCAGGGAGTTCCGGACGCAGGGCTCACGTCTCTTGGATTCTTGGGCTGTGGTCTCAGATGGGCAAGGCGGTGTTTCTATTGAAGGACTGTTCTCTCTCTGTCTGTCCCTCTCTGGCTATCTTTTGTAGTCCTGCCCTCTAACCGCCGAGGTCCCGTGGCTGCATGACGTGAGGCCCTTGGGACTCAGCAAAAAGGCAGGAAGCAGCCCTGGGGCTGCAGGAAGGATCCCCGGAGGGGACCATGCAGCAGACAGGAAAAGGATGAGAAGACAGTGGTCTGGGTTCCCCAGACATCAGACAAATACTAAGTGAACTCCCACCCTTCAGGGAGGCTGGTGCGGACCAGCAGCTCCCAGACATGGAGGATTCTCCTCGGCCCCACCCGCCTGCCTTCAGCCTCAGCCAGCTCCGGGACCAAGCATTCCATCAGCCTCCTATCTTGTGCTGGGGCTCTGCTCTGCTGCTTTGCACGTATCCGCCCCAAGACCAAGTGAAAGCCCCTCGGAGCTGATGGGGAGCCAGGCACCACGCTTCTGTGTGGGTTTTACGCAGCTACTCTGTGTCTGGTGTGAATCCCGACTTTGGAAAATGAAGAGGGGATGAGCAGGGCCAAGCAGTCCGATCTCACCCCACCCTCCAAGCAGCAGAACTTTCTGCAACGACGGGAATGTTCTTTATCTGCAATGATCAGCTCGGCAGCCACACGGCTCTCCAGATCCGCACTGGAAACATGGCCCGGGCCCACTGAGGAATGGAAAGTTTCCTTTTCTTTCATTTTAATTAGAATATATATAAACAGCCAGTTGTGAATCATGGCATCTGAACTGGACAACATAGTTCTTAATTCTTGTTTGGGGGTCTGTGCAAGCTCTGTAGAGTTGTTTTCATTTGTAAAAAGGTACTGTTTACATAGAGTAAAATTCACTTTTTTTTAGTGCAGTTTTGCTATTTTAGACAGATGCAGAGCCACACAATCACCACCACCATCACCCCTCCCCCCAAAATTCCCACTTGTCATTTTGTGCTCAGCCCCCCACCCCCAACCCCCCACCCCCAAGCACCTGCTCGCCTCTTTCCGTTTCTCCAGCTGTACTTAGCCCGGAATGTCCTATAAAGGAAAGGACACCCAGTGCACTGGGGGGTTCCTCCGTGTCATTCTGCACTTTGCTCTTTTTCCTCGGAGTTGTGGATCCCATCACGTGGCTCTACGGTGGTTTGTTTATTAAATGAACCTCCCTGGCTGAGGTTCATTTGGGCGGTATGGGTGTTTCCAGGGCTCCGTGGTGAGTATTTGTGTACAGGTCCTGTGTCAACACAAGTTTCCTTTCGCTTGGGTTCAGGCCTAGCGATGGAACTGCCAACCATCAGCTCAGCCGCTGAGCTGTCCGAGAACCCGCCAGACCGTTTTCTCCAGCACCTGCTAGGTCGGCGAGCCTGCCACTCCTCGTTGGCAATGACAGTTGGCTTCCTCATTTCCTTCAAGTAATTTTAATAGGTGTCCAGTAATATCTCCTTGTTGTTTTAACTTGCTCCTAACAAGCAGTGAAGTTGAGCCTCATTTCCTGTGCTTGTCTGTCAAACATGTATCTTCTTGGACAAATAACCTGTTCACGTGTTTTGTCTTTTCTTTCTTTTTTTTTAATGGGTTCTTTCTCCACATAGTTCATTGCCGCTTTCCAACACAGCCTTAATGGTCACCTCCCAATTCAGCCTGCTTCTCTTGTTGATGGTTTAGCGCCTTAGAGTCATTTCTGTTCCTTTCTGTTTCTGCAGCCAGCTCCAGAGGCTTCTACTAGGGTAAGGGCCTGGGGCTCATAGGATCCAAAAGGTTGACAAGGTTCTCCGCTGTCAAGGCAAGTCGTTCATCGCTCCTCTTGGCTTCAGCATGCCCTCTAGACCAGGACGGAGTGAGAGAAGAATCCAGCGTCTTGAATTTTGTTTTGTTTTTTTCTTTTTATTATTTTTTTAATTTTGGTTCTTTAATGGGTATTTTATTGGCCCTTTCCTTGCATTCTCTGCTGATGCTATCTTTATTTCCAGTGGCTGGCTGTTGGAGGAAAGAATTGCAAACGGTGGGGTTCTAGGCTTGGCGAGGTCACCAGATATTAGCCGGTGACGCAGATTCCTGTCCCTCGGGAAAAGATTCGTATGGCTTTGTCAGGTTGTGCATAAGTCCTCACTTTTCATAAGTGCAGCCAAAAGGGCCTAGAGGTACATGTGAACCTCTTATCCTCAAACAGACCTGGCATTAAAAAGCGAGAAGCGCCCTCAGATGAGCCAGAAGAAAGAACATTGGAGGTTGCATGTAAATCTCTCTTAAAAATACAGATACCATTGGGGCACCTGGGTGGCTCAGTTGGTTGGGCGACTGCCTTCGGCTCGGGTCGTGATCCTGGAGTCCTGGGATCGAGCCCCACGTCGGGCTTCCTGCTCTGCGGGAGACCTGCTTCTCCCTCTCTCAGTCCCTCTGCTTGTGTTCCCTCTCTAGCTGTGTTTCTCTCTGTCAAATAAATACATAAAATCTTTAAAAAAAATACAGATACCATTGTAAAATACACCACATGAATTTCACTGTCTTAACCACTTTAAGTACAGTTGGATGCTGTTGAGTAGAGTCACATTATCAGGCAACCATCACCACCATTGAGCACCAAAACTTCTTTATCTTGCAAAACCCAAACTCTGTCCATACTACTCTCCATTCTCTACCCCTCCGCCCAGCCCCCGGGGCCCACCCTTCCGCTGCCGGTCCCTAGGACCTTGACCACTCTCAGGAATTTGACGGGACTTGTCTTTCTGTGGCAGCCAGCTTCCTCCACATGCTAGCAGGTGTCAGTGGGCTTCCTTCTCAAGGCTGAGCGATATTCCCTTGGCTGTGCATCCCACATGTGTTGATGGAACTTTGGCTCCTGCCATTGGGCAGTTGTGAATAATGCTTCTCTGAATGCAGGTGTACAAGTACCTTTTCTTTTCTTTTTTTTTTTTTTAAAGATTTTATTTATTTATTTGACAGAGAGAAACACAGAGAGAGAGGGAACACAAGCAGAGGGACTGAGAGAGGGAGAAGCAGGCCTCCCGCTGAGCGGGAAGCCCAATGTGGGACTCGATCCTGGGTCTCCAGGATCATGACCTGAGCTGAAAGCAGTCGCTCTACCAACTGAACTACCCAGGCGCCCCTACAAGTACCTTTTCAAGACTTCACTTTCTGTGGGGCACCTGGGGGACTCAGTCGTTAAACGTCTGCGTTTAGCTCAGGTCATGATCCCAGAGTCCTGGATGGCGCCCCACATCGGGCTTCCTGCTCAGTGGGAAGCCTGCTTCTCCCTCTCATTCCCCCTGCTTGTGTTCCCTCTGTCAAATACATAAAATCTTAAAAAAAAAAAAAAAAAAAAAAAAGACCCTGCTTTCTGCTGTTTCGGCTTTATACCTAGAAGTCCAATTGTTGGATCATATAGTCTACTTTATGTTTAATGCTTTGAAGAACTGCCATAGTATTTTCTCTAGCGGCGACACCAGTCTACCTGCTTACCACCAGTGTGTTTGTAAATGCCTTTGGATGACATAAATATTGCTTACCACCAGTGTGTTTGTAAATGCCTTTGGATGACATAAATATTGCCCGAATCCCCCCAACATCTGTCCACATCGCTCCTTCAACAACCCCTTTCTTGGACCACCAGCTTCCCAACCACTCTCCCCCCCACCCAAAACAGTCACTGACCCATTTCTGATTCAGGCTCCGTACAGTAGGCAGTGATTCTATTTTAAATATGTGGGTCCCCATACTGTCACCTGCCAACAACACCTCACTGGTTTCCATGGCTGGTGGAATAAGACCTAAATCCATACCTGACCCAATGGCCCTAATCCGGTTCAGCTGACCTGGTCAATCTCACTTCCATCCCCAAGGACCTGTCAATCCCCCTGAAGGTGCCATGCTCTCTTCCTTAATACATGCTGTTCTGTGGCTGGAATGCCATCCTCCAGACCCCAGCCCCATCTCCCCCAAATCATCCTTGGACTCGCCTCATTCCTTAGGGATGAGATCCCTGACTCTGTTTTTACTGTCTTCCTCTCTCTGTCAAGGAAGTTCTCTTGTTACAGCTTTTCATAAAAATTTGTTACTTGCTCCCCGCCCTCAACACTTGCCTGTTTGTATCTGTGTATTCACTCAGGTGATGATTGGCCCAATATGTACTAGAGGTTCAGGGGTAAGTGAGTAAGCAGACAAGCTTCTCACCCTGGCCGGGCGGGGTGGGGGGCGGCAATCTCGCATCTCCCCATACCCTCTCACACGGCAACAACGCCTTGCGGGATTGGCCATATTTCCAGTAGGCGCAGTTGTCTCAGGTCCGCGGTTCCCACCAATCCTTGGCTCCAATGGGGAGGGACTGGGTTCTCACAGTGGATAATTATTAAATGATGGAAACGTGGAAACCTTGACACCTTTCTTAGGGGATCCGGCTGATGGAGGAAGGCCTGACCAGCATACTGGAACACTAAAGGGATCCGAGCCTCGAAGACCCACTGGGCCAGCATTATCGATTTGAAGGGTGAGGCAGTGTCTGCCTCCCTTAACCTGGTGGCCAGCGTGGATCCGGGAGATTTGAGCTGTTTGTTGAGTGAATAAATGACTCCAGAAAGGCACACAGGGCATTAGGGACGCAAGCATCCTTAGGCAAAGGGACTTCAGTTACAGTTCAAAAACCCTTCATTTGGGTGCTCAAGTGTGACTTCACTTTAGGGTGGGCGGAGGGAGCGACTCGGGCCCCGGGAGCAAAACGTTCCACTGAGACTTTCCGGGGTTCCCTTCCTCGACCCCTCCAGGGCGCGGCGGGAGCCGGGTTCCGGGGCGATGGGGAGGGGTGGTTAGGGCGGCGCGCCCGCCGCGGTGAACATCTCCCGGGCCCGCCCTGAGAGCGCCGGCGGGCGGGGCGCGCGCACGCTCGGCCTCCGGCTCCGCTCCGCGAGAATCCGGCCCGGGATACCGCGTCCGCCCGCGCCCCGCGGAGCCCCGCCCCCCGCCGCCGCGCCGCCGCCGGAGGCAGCTCCGAGGTGCGCGAACATGGCCGAAGTCGGCGAGGACAGCGGGGCCCGCGCCCTGCTGGCGCTGCGCTCGGCGCCCTGCAGCCCCGTGCTGTGCGCTGCCGCCGCCGCCGCCGCCGCCTTCCCCGCCGCCGCGGCCCCCGCGGCCCCCGCGCCCGGGCCCGCAGCCCCGTCGCCGCCGCCTCCCGCCCAGCCCCCGCCGCCGCCGCCGCCGCCGCCGCCACCGCCGCCGCCGCTGCCCGGCGCGATCGCGGGGGGCGCGGGGGCCGCGGGCGGGGGGGGCGCGATCGCGGGCGGCGCGATCGCGGGCGGCGCGGGCGGCGCGGGCGGCGCGGCTGCGGGCCCGGGCGCAGGGGCCGCGGCAGGCGAGGCCCTGGTGGCCGCGGCGGCCGCCTCGGTGCGCCGGAGCCCCGGGCCCGCCCTGGCGCGCCTCGAGGGCCGCGAGTTCGAGTTCCTCATGCGGCAGCCCAGCGTCACCATCGGCCGCAACTCGTCGCAGGGCTCGGTGGACCTGAGCATGGGCCTGTCGAGCTTCATCTCGCGGCGCCACCTGCAGCTCACCTTCCAGGAGCCACACTTCTACCTGCGCTGCCTCGGCAAGAACGGCGTTTTCGTGGACGGGGCCTTCCAGCGGCGCGGCGCGCCCGCCCTGCAGCTCCCAAAACAGTGAGTGCCACGGCCTCCGCCCGGCCTGGACCCTGGGCCACCCCCGGACCTCCCGCCTAGCCTGGACGCGGGGGTCACCCGGACCCTCTGCCGGACTCCGACTCGGGGTCACTTTCGGCCTTTGGCCTGGCCTAGACCCGGAGGTCACCCTGGCCCTGGGCCCGACCACCCCTCCGGATCTCTAGCCTGATCTAGACCTTGGGGTCACCCCGACCCCGCCCTGCCCAACGCCGGAGACGCCTCCAACCCCGCCCAGCCGGGGCCTCAGGGACGCCTTCCGACCCAGGTTCGATTCGTGCTGAATCTGGACACTGGGCCCACTTTCAACCTCCATCCTCCCTGCTCCTTGGGTTCCAAGGGTCTCCCCAGTCCTGCCTGGTCTGAACCGTAAGGGTCGCCTGTGCCCCTGCTAGGCTTGGACCTAAGGACCCTTCGCTCAGCCTGGGTCCCTAGGGTCCCCACTCCCGGCCTGGTCCGAATCCTGGGGTCACCCCTGCACGCCCTCCTGAAAAGGATAGCATCAGGTCGTTTCCGTCTGGGAGGTGCCCCTCCCCCAACTCGGGGCTGTAGGAGCCAGGTCTGAATGGCAGTGACTTGGGCTGGGAAGTGACGTTCCCGTCCCGCAGGCAGAAGACCAGGACAGGAAGTGCTTTCTCCCCAGGGACCCTGAAGATGAAGCTTCTGGGATGGGACAGCGGTACCCAGTATTCAGGCCTTCCTAGCACAGCTGGGATTCCTGGACTGGAAGGGGAAACTGCAGGGCATGGGGGCCAGGGCAGGGAGAAGGCAGCCCTTGGCAGCCCCAGGGATGGCTGGGTCGTGGATGCCCCACGGGTGCTTTTAGGGACCTTCACTCACTTTCCCTTGTCTTCTGGTTTCCATGTCTACTTTTCTCCCCCGTGGGCTGTGCCCCAGTGATCCTTGCTTTCTCCAGATCTATTGATCTGGAGAAAGCCTATTTAACTATGTGCTTCCTCTTTGGGCACTTTCTGTTTCTGTGTAGTAAGTGCCTTTAACCCCTCACTAGTGTTTATGTGTCTGCAATGGGTTTCCTGTTCCAGACTTGTCTCTGACGTTCTAATTATGCTTCTGTGAGAGAGTCCCGGGGATTTTTGCTGGGGTGATTCCCAGCCCCCAAAACTTGCTTCTGTGAATGTCTCCCCTCCCTAGGGTCTTGGTGTGTTTGCTTGTACATATTGCATGTGGAATGGCTTGCCAGTGCAACCTCAACAATGACTCATTGCTTCTTAGGGTGTGAGAGAGGGTGCATACCTTTATTTTACAGATGTGAAAGGTATGTATTTCGGTAAAGTCAGGGCTCGGTGAGTAACAAAGTTATTCTGACCTATCTTTGTTACTACTGTGTTCTTTTTTCCGTAACCTGCTCAGTGTCTGATGTAGGTCATTAAATCCATTTCAGGGCCGTGACTCCTCTGGTGGGAAAGTGACAAGCAGAACAGCTTCATCCCCGCCCCTGCCCCCGGGCTCTTAGAGGCCTGTTCTGCCAATGCGCCTTTCTATAACTTGGTGGGATTTTTCAGAGCTCCCTGCCCAGCTGCTGAGTGGGTGCCCTTCCAACTGGGGCTGAGCTTACTGAATGTGGAGTGCTCTAGTATGTTCTCTAACTCAAGGGGAAGGAATGCCAGCTCACTGGGGCCTCCGATCATCCTCTGAATAGGCCACTACCCAGTCCGTTGTTTATAATGTGTCGTGGGTGTTGGGGGCCCCGAGCAGGTTTGTGTTCAAGGGGCTTGCCTTCTGGGTGGGCACGACGTGGAGCGCTGTGCCACGGCCAACAGTCTGAGCACTTGACCGCGCTCTAGCCGCGTGCTTTGCCCTACTGTGTCTGTGTTTGCCTTCAGCCGTGCTTCTGAGCAGCCTCCACGTAGGCAGTGATGTAAAATGCACGAGAACAGAACAGACAGGCAGGAGGAGAACCATTGGGGGGGGGGGGTGTCTGTGTCTCCCTTCCCCCATTTGCTTCTGAAAACCGGCAAAGCCCATTGACCAGCGCCTGTAGCGGTTGGGGCTAGTTGATGGTTTTTTCTGTTCTAGAGAGCGTAAACCTGAGTGGTCCCATATGTGGAGTGGGCTGCTGTTGTAAACTTCTTTTTTAGCGCTAGGTCAAGGCTCTTTGACCCATCACATGGAGAGCAACCAGGAAATTTTAATGAATCCTATGCCAAGGAAGTTGAACGTGTCCGTTTTTGTTACTCCAAAGGGGGAAATTCATTACTGACTTTTAAAGAAAGGTAGTAATTACTGCCCATTTCCTCTAGGCGTTGGTCTGTGGTTCTGCCATTAATATTTGAAGCTGTGGATTTCTTTACCGTAAGTTTAAAATTCCTATTGTACTGGGGATTTCGTGGACTTGGCTACACTTAGACTTAGTGGAGCATGGTGCGTGAGCCTTGGAGCTTTCTCCCCCCCCCCATTGTGATGATACGCACGCCCCTTCCTGGCACTGCCCACTCCCAGGGACAGCTCCCACTGTGCCTTTCCTCCCTCTTCTTTCCCACTCCAGAAAGCGTGTGCTTAAGAGGAATACCAGAATTTAGCCCCATTCATTACTACAAGTATGTTGTTCCCAAAACGTAAATATTTTTGAATTATTGGCGGGAAGACAGTTCCCTCTGTCAGATTCAGAGTTGATCTGCTCTCCTGCCATGTGGCCGCTCTGTGCCAAGTCTCCTGGACACTCCCAGGAGGGAGCTACACATCCCTTATAACTTAGCCCCCACCTGGCTTGACTCAGCAAAGCCTCCTGGGCCGCAAGTCTAGCATTTCTCGCAGTGCGTGAGTTCCCTGAGGGCTGGGAATAGCTGTCTTTCACTGGAGACTCCGCAATGGACCTGGCTGGCAGGAAGTACACAACTGATTTGTGTTTGTTGAATGAACATACAAGTAACTCAGCGAATGTGCAGCTTCTGTGGGGAAGGCAATGTCACGTGGTTTTCAGAGGTGGCAAGTCAGCTTCCCCCCCAGGTCGTGTGAACTGCCCTTTCTGGGTCTACGGGCGGGTGTGGTTCATGTGTGGCTGCAGTTCTTTACACCATCAGATTCAGAATTGGATGTGAGCTACACAGAAGTAGGCCCGTGCTCAGCTCCTCACTGGCTCCTCCCTCTTTTTTCCCAGCCCTTTTTATTATTATTTTTTAATTTTTTAAATTTATTTGACAGAGAGAAACACAGCCAGAGAGGGAACATAGCAGGGGGAGTGAGAGAGGGAGAAGGAGGCCTCCAGCTGCGCAGGGAGCCCGATGTGGGGCTCCATCCCGGGTCTCCGGGATCATGACCTGAGCCAAAGGCAGTCACTTAACCAACTGAGCCACCCCGGCGTCCCATCAGCCCTTTTTTTTTTTTTTTCTAACACGTTTGTAGTAAACATGGACTACTTGATTGATTACAGTAAAAACAAGACTTCTGTTTGTGGTAGTCTTTGTGAGTGCTAAGGTCATGGGATTCTTTCTTTTCTTTTTACTTTTCTGTGTTTCCCAGACTTTCTGCAATGAGCGTGGTTCTTTTTTTCTTTTTTTAACACTTTCTGTTACCAAAAATTTCAAACATGAAAATAGAGCAGTGAACTTGCACGTAGCCGTCCCCAGCATCAACGGTTAACGTGTTGGGACCTAGCTTGCTTTACTTCTGTCCCCACTCATCTTTCCTCTGCCCTTGGTGACCTGGAAGCAGGTCACAGATGTCCCATCGTTCTGCATGTACACACTCCTGGAGAAATCTAACCACAATGTCACAATCACACCTTAAAAGTTAATCGTAGTTTCTTACTGTCATCAAACTTCTAGTCGGTGTTTGCATTTTCTTTGCTGTCTCACAAGTTTTGTTTCTTACGGCGTGTTTGTTTGGGTCAGGAACTAAATCAGATAGGGTGGTTGGTTGTTACTTCTCGTGTCATGACAGGCTCCATCGGTCTCTTCTTTTCTTCCTCACTAAAGAAGGGTGGGTTGTCGGGGCGCCTGGGTGGCCTAGTTGGTTAAGCGACTGCCTTCGGCTCAGGTCATGATCCCAGAGATCCGGGATCGAGCCCCACATCAGGTTCCCTGCTTGGCAGGAAGTCTGCTTCTCCCTCTCTCACTCCCCCTACTTGTGTTCCCTCTCTGGCTGTGTTTCTCTCTGTCAAATAAATAATAAAATCTTTAAAAAAAAAAAAAAAAAAAGAGACCGGTTGTCTATCCCGTAGAGTTCCCACCCTCTGCGTTTACAGACTGGCTTCCACTGGTGTCCCCTTACTGTAAATTAGTTGTGGGACCTAGAGATTTGATCAGACTCAGGGTTGATGTGTTTCTGGCCAGAAATTGCCTCGTAGACGCGAGTCCATGTGTCTGTTGGGAAGCAGAGATGTCTGTCTGTCTCCATTAGCACCTTCTGGTGGGCCTTGCCTGGGTCCATGAAGTGATTACTGCCTGTCCCGAGGCCATTCACCTTGGCCCCAGGGGTGCACTCCGCCACCCGAAGGGCACGTGGAGAGTGGCCTGTGGGCGGGATCACAGCTTCTGCGCACGGACTGTAATGGAACATGACTGTGACCCCCACAGCATCTTACTACAGACGTGTTTGTTCCGTATGGCTTCCCAGTGCTCTTCCAACTGGTCGCTTGAAAAATACGGGATTAGTTACTAACCGTCACACAAGTAGTTAGCAGACGGAAGTCGTTTTGAAACTAGTTTGAAACCACCCCAGACTCCGTGAAGACAGCAGCATCCAGGCGGCCATCCGTCGGCAGTGGCAGGCCTGCCCAGGGGCTGGCCTGCGTGCTGTGCGGGGTTTACGCAGAGGACAGCCCAGGGTGTCCACTCAGCCTGCTTCCGGTGGCCCACAAGGGGGGCTGTGCTGGCCCCGTGTGTGCAGGGGGCCTGCAGGGATGGGGGACGTCTGCCAGGAGGCGTGCGGGACTGCACGGGGCTGGAGCAAGGCCCACCAGAAGAGCAGTGGCTGGAAGGGCCTCTGTGCAAGAAATGTTGCTATGTGGCACTCGTTGGGACGTGCTGGAGGAATGAGGAATGCCGCGTGAAGAAGCTGGGACCCCGGGAGCAGGAGCAGCTGCTCAACGGAAGGAGACGGAGCTGTAGCGGGTTCAGCCTTGTCGTGTCTGGGGAGTGTGGCCAAAACCTGGAATGTGCGTTTTTGCTCAGTAAACCGTCTCCGCTGGTTTTCTTGCCCGTTGACAGTTACTGGGGATTGCATACATTTGTCCAGAGTTCGTTACTCTGTCATCTTGTTAAACGCTTCCTTTACAAGGGTTTATGGGAGTATAGCAAACTGGGGGCTAGGACCCTGACTCTGGATTAATGAAAATGTGGGCCACTCTCCAGCATTCAGTCCACGGGGGGTGGGTTTTGGGCTTGTCACCCTTATAGGAGAATGTATACTGTATTTTACAAATCAGTCTGTCAGGACGTATGTGCTGAATTGAATTCATAATAAATTTAGGAAAGCCTCTGTTGTGGATAAAAGACGGTTGGTGTATGCT
The DNA here is from genome assembly GCA_004023965.1 of Spilogale gracilis. Taxonomy (NCBI): domain Eukaryota; kingdom Metazoa; phylum Chordata; class Mammalia; order Carnivora; family Mephitidae; genus Spilogale; species Spilogale gracilis. The sequence goes on along the minus strand of PITA01002367.1, from coordinate 145,111 downwards.
GAAAGGGTATTCTGTAGAGATTTAATGATGTTCACGGTTAATGCTTTGGAAAAAGACAGCTCTGTTTCAAATCATGTGCTGAGATGAAACGAAAGCTTTTGATTTGGAGATACAGTAATTTACTATTTGCTGTTTTTGCATCTTGTGAATGTCAGGGGATAAACTTGGTAAATTAGTGACAACTCAAATTACAGCACTGCCTCATCTCCATAATTACCCTACATTTAAAGTATTTCATATTAAAATGAGGGGATTATAGAAATGCTTTTTACTTTGATTTCCTGGAAGTAGGGCCTTGCGTTGTGACTGGTTCGGAGGTTTCGAGGTTAACGTTGAGTGCCGCTATTGCTTTTTGCAAGTTTCCAGTTTTCTGCTAAAAGGTTCTTGATGGATTTAAAGGACAGAAAATGGAATCTCTGGGTGCAGATGTATTTTGGGAACATATAAAGGGAAGGAGTGAGGGCATGTCGCGAGCTGCCTGGGAGCCTGGACCCGGGCTGTGAGGGCATCCGGTACAGCTCGCCTGACCCCCCCACCCCCTGGGTCTCCTGGGCCCTGCTCCTGGGAGGCTGACAGCAGGACAAAGAGGAGTTAGTGCGGGTTCTCCTGTCCCTGGATGTAGCAGTTCTGGCGCTAAGTCATGAGCTGATTGCAAATGTGTGGCTTCTCTCTCCTACGAATACTTTCCAGGAGGCACACGGAGAAGAGATGGGTGTTTTATACATGGTTTGATGAAGAAGAAACTTTCCCCCTTAGTCATCGATGTCGTGTTTAGCCATGCCCACAAAGGGCGTTTGTTTCCTCCACGGGGAGGGCTCTAGTCCTTCCACACCTGTGTGCAGAGCAGGGCTCAGACCGCGTCACCTTCCTACTGGAAGCCACGGCAACTGCCCACAGCCTGCGAGGGCCCAGACCAGCCCCTCAGCCCGGGTCCCCATGTTGCTAACGGTGGCCTGCCACCTCTTATCACAGCCACCTCCTGCCTTTGTTCCAGCAAGAACTCAAGGTGTTGAGTCCAAGAGCCCTTTCACAGGCTCCCATGTTCCTGGGGACCCCAGAGAGCTTTCCTCTGAGTATGGTGTGTCCGTTACACTGACTGCAGTAGAAATTAGAACCAAGACGGTTAAAATGTGTGTATTTATGGACCCATTAAAGAACAGCAGTAAACATATCTCAGGAATAATTGCTTATGATAAAATCACTGTATTTCCCAAAACAAACAAACCAAGAATAGGGGTATTTGTTTTTTGTCTTTCATGTCTGGCCTGTGGAGGACTGCTGGGGTCTCATGCTGCCTGTGTTTCTCGTCTGCAGGGATAGGTGTTGGCTAAGCACAGGCAGAAAAGCTAGCCTCACGCCATGCTGGGGCTGGGAGAGGGAGGGCTGTCTCAGTGGGCCTTTGGATCCTGGTGAATGCCCCTCCTTGATGCCTCACCAAAACTTGACAGGCCGTATTTTCTCAAAGGTCACTTGCCGTGTGGGATGTGAGGCGTCCTCATGGAACTTTTTGTACTCTGTTAGGTTAAAGTCCACTGCTCTGTCTTGCATTTTGCATACATCTTCGACTACCCAGGCGTGGTTTTGTTACCCCATGCGTTGATTATTGGGGGAGATACTGATTCAATTATGCAGATCTTCTAATGTCAGTACGTCTTATGATATAAAGAAAAGCATATTTTGCTCCCCATCAGACTCAGCAGATCATGTTCTTGAAAACAAGTCTTTGTTTTTTGTTTAAAGATTTTATTTATTTGAGAGAAACACAGCCAGAGAGGGAACACAAGCAGGGGGAGTGAGAGAGGGAGAAGCAGGCTTCCTGCCTAGCAGGGAGCCCGATGTGGGACTCGATCCCAGCTCTCCGGGATCATGACCTGAGCTGAAGGCAGTCGCCCAACCAACTGAGCGACCCAGGCGCCCCTGAAAACAAATCTTTGAAAGGATCTGGTGTTTTGGTATAGTTGAATTTTGAAATTTGCTCTAAAAGTTGAGTTGACGGTATATTTTTGTAGAAATTAAAAAAAAAAAAAGTCACGCAATGTAGGCCTTGGTCTTACTAGTACCTCGTAACCTAATTTGGCTCGCATTTAGTATTTTTTTTGTATGTGCAGTCCACTCGTGATGACTTTGGATGGGGCCCTCTGGCCCGTCAGCTGGTTCTGCTCATGCGCGATGCTGGTGAGCCTCACGCACACGCACGGCCGGTGGCTGGGACCAGTTGTCCATCGACAGACTTCCCAGGAACACTCCCTGCTGTCACAACATTTGGCCATAGTTTACGGGTGAAGTTCGGGATCCTTCTACATGTTCCCACTCAGCTGTGTCTGGAATACCGTGAGCAGAAGCTTGTGAACCTTATGACCCCTTGGAGCTGATTTAGAAGGAACGCAAAAGGGAATCTGATGGTAGAGCGAACAGGTGGTCGGCCATGAAGTTCTGTGTACAGGAGAAGTCTGTTCTCCTCCACCTCCACCCCAGGGGACCCGAATGTACCGGCCAGCTTGGCAGGTACATCCCTGACGCTGGGAACAGTGACTCATCACAGCCTGAGGAAAACATCTTTCCCTTAAGATAATCCACCTTCCTTTGGTTGGGTTCCATATTAACTAGGAGCATTTATAACCCTGCCTCGCCTCCCAGCATGCAGGAAGACTGCTGAGTATCTGGTTTTCTTAGCAGTTGTATTTTTCTCTGCAAATTGCAATATGAAAGGATTTTTCGCACCTGCTAACCCTCGGATGAGCCAACAGGAGATCTCATGGAGACTCGAGAACTTTCTGTGGTGATAGAAACATTGTTTGTGCTATCCAGGATGCTAGTCCTGTGTGGCCGCTGAGCCTTTGAAGTGCGGCTGAAAACTCAGTTTTTAATTTTTAGCTGGAAGTTAGTTTAAGTAGCCACATGTGCTAATGGCCGTGCAAGCCTGGATCCCCAGCACCTGGTTGTGGCTACTGCCTCAGTTTACCCCATTCCCCTCCGAGGCAGAAGTGTGATTTTCTGCAGCATGCTTGGAGGTGAGGAAGACCAACAGGTCCGGTGTGGGCGTGGGGCTCAGGCAGACCCACTGCTGTCCCACGGGGTGAGGTGAGGAGGCAGCCAGCAGCCCCGTTTGTGAAAGACGCCTATTGAAACGTATTCTGGCTGGAGAGGTTGGTCATTCTCTTCGGTTTCTGCTCCTGTGCACTGCAGATAAGTGGAGAACAAACGGTCTCCGTTTTCCCCTTTATTACCCTAGTTTTTGAAGTCCCAGGAAAGAAGTAAGGGATCCAAGAGATGATTCCCGGGGATAATAAAGAGAAGAGACACGTTTGCTGCTGCAGGGAGAAACTTTCTGAAAACTCTGTTGCCCTTTCTAGCCGTGGGTTTACTGTGAGTATTGTTTATCAATAGATTCCTTTTGAGTCTGATTCCTTTAGGAACGAGTGCATGAGTGTCACGTGTCTGCCTGTCCCGCATGGTGCCTCCAGGGACTCCTGCTCCCGGGGGGCACTTGTCAGCATGGCTGGCTGGTCATTCTGTGGTGTGACTGTGGGTCCTGTCATCCCCTGGAGGAAGCGGCACAGCCCATGGGGCCAGGCTGAGCTCTCTGCGGAGCGTCGTATTCCTGGTGCTGGCACAGCGCGTGGCGCTTGGAGGACACTCAGTATTTGCCGATTGGATGCTGACTTGTAGACACAGTCTTCTGTGTAGATCAGTTCCAGCATCTGGCTCACAGGAAGTCCGAAATCAGCATTTCCAATCAGTGGCAAATCAGGGACCCAGCTGGCACCATCCAGTGAGCCCACCATTGGTAGCCTCCAGGCCTCAGAAGGGTGGTGTGGGGTAGTGTTGATGGGCTGGGCCTGAAAGTGGCAGATCCCGCTTCTGCCCGTGTGCCCGTGATCAGAGCTGAGGCCCCGGCCACTCCGGGGGAGGGCCGTATGTCCAGGAGGAAGAGGAAAGGCTCTAGGGAGACTTAGCCAGTCTCGTCACAGTTAGACCTGGGCAGAAAACTACAGCCTGTGCACCAAGTCCCATCAGGCTCTCGTTGGTATAAATAAAGTTTTATGGGAACACAGCCACACCCATTTGTTTACATGGTCTCTAGCTGCTTCGTTGAAACAGACTGTGTGGCCTGAAAACCTGACATATTTAGTGTCTGGCCCTTTATAGAACTGTGTGCCCCCTTGCTCTAGATGGTACCCCTTCTTCCGTGACGATGATACATTTTACTAAGGTTAATCCCCACTCTATATCGCTATTTGGAGCTCTTATGTTTTTTAATATGTTATGTTTAATTTTAGGTATTTTATATATTTGTCTTGGGGATGCTTAGGATGAATGGGATCTTTTTCCTTATTATTTTCTAAAGGGTTAATGTTTCATGTAGGAAAGGTCGGCCATGTGTTTGGGTGTCTGTGTGTGTGTGTTTCTTTTTTTTGTGGTACAGACTTTATAAATCTAACTTACTTTAAAAATTTTACACTTCGAAAACATTTCAAGCTTCCAGAAAAGCGGCCAGACTCATTCAGACTAGTTCAGATAACTCCTGTCTCCAGCCCCTACTCACTCATTTTTAACATTCAGCTGTATTCGCTTCAGTATTTCCCTGCACGTGTAGGTGCTATGTAAGAGTCAGTTAAAGGCACCGTGCCCCCTTTTCCTTTGGTACTACAATAAATGCTTACTTCTTGGAAAGCTGAAAAAATAAAATAAAATAGAATAAAACAAAACACAATAAAATAAAAAAATAAGTGTTTCCTTAGAATAAGGGTATTTTTCATAACCACAGCCTGGCTATAGAGTTCACATAACCAGACCTCGCTGCGTGTAGCCCACGGCCCCGGGGACCAGCACCGTCAGCTGCCCCAGGAGTGGCCTTGCAGAGTCCGGCATCCCATCCAGCACGGAGCCTCTCTCCATTCTGGGGCAGCTCCTTGGCCTTTCCTTGGAGTGACCTTGACATTTAAAAAAACAAAGCAGCAGGGTTGTTTTATCAGATGTCTTGCCCAATTAGATTGTTCTGGTTAGACAGAGTCCTGATGAGATGCTGAGATTTGGGGTAGGGACCTCAGGCTGGAATGCCAACAGGAGGACGCCCACCCTTCTCAGGCATCTCTCCCAGACGCCCCTGCGCTTCTCAGTGGAGTTCATGTGGATTAGTTGGCTTAGGTATTGTGGTGTAGCTTCTCCACCCGACGGTTACTGTTTTTCTCTTTGTAGTTAATAAGTAATTTTTGCCATTCAGTGCTGGAATAAAATATTTATTTTGTATCCAGTCACAGTTACCATTTCACCTAACTTTTTTTTTTAAGATTTTATTTATTTATTTGACACTGAGAGAGACAGCGAGAGCAAGAACACAAGCAGGGGGGAGTGGGAGAGGGAAAGCAGGCTTCCCGTCGAGCAGGGTGCCCGATGCAGGGCTCGATCCCAGGACTCCGGGATCATGACCTGAATTGAAGGCAGATGCCTAACGACTGAACCCCCCAGGTGCCCCTCTCCTAACAAATTGACCTTTGCGTGTATTTTCTAGGTCAGCTTTTCATCTGTAAACGATAACGATTTTGTCTCTTTCTTCCACTGATTTTTTTTTTTAATCACATTGCTTTTTGTTTTCTTGTTGAACTTGCTAGAACTCTAGTCCAGGTAACACGGAATACATCCCATGGTGGAGGGCTGAGTTCTTTTTCCCAGCTCTGCAGGGAAGGCTTTCATTTCCAAGTAAACGCAGCTTTGCTGCTCAGAAGCCCCTTTCTTGGGGCAGCTTCCTGGAACCTCACCAAGGTGCGTCCTGTGGGCCGCACACCCCCAGCGCCCTTGCTCTCGCCATCCCACTGTTACTGTAGGGCTGGTGGTCTGTTTCTTGGACACACTCAGGTGTCGGGCAGGACTGTGTCTTCCTTATTTATCGCTGTAAGCCCCGCACCACCCAGTGATCCCAGGCTGGACACATAGTTGGCACTTTATAAGTTGGTATCAGAATGAATAAAGATGCAAATAGGAGAGGTCTGAATGCAGAAACAGCCAGCAGAAGACAATGATCAGGGGTGCTAGAAGCTTAGCATTTAGCAGGTGTGCGTTGGGGGCACCTGGGCAGCTCAGTTGGTTAGGTGTCCAACTTCCTGGGATCGAGTCCTGTGTTTGGTCTGTGCTCAGCGGGAAGCCTGCTTTAGGTTCTCTCTCTCCCTCTCCCTCTGTCTCTCCCCCCACTCATACATGCACTCTCTTTATAAAATAAATCAATACATTTTTAAATTAAATTAAAAAATAGTAAAAGGCCTCTGTCATCACCTCCCCAGGTGGGTGCCCTTGGGCAGGTGCCCTCACCTCAAGCTCCCCTTTCCTCGTCTGTAAAGTGGGCACACTGCCCACTTGCTGGGTATTTATGAAAACAAAGGTAGCATGCCCGCGTGCTGACTGCAGGGAGGGTGCCCTCTCCACAAGTCCATGTCATCACCGTCACTGCAGTCATCGTGACCAGCTGTGAGGCGGCTGGGTGTTGGAAGTGGCCAGGAGGCCCTACCCCATCTGGAGTCGGTCACGGTGGAGTAGCCTGGCCCCCCACCTTCAGCAGAGGTGTCCTCGCTGACAGGGCATCGCCAAGAACGGCTGCAGAGCGGGCTTGGACGGACTAGGGTCCCTCCTGGCTCCTGAAGGGGTGTGGTCAGAGCAGAATAGTCGGGTGTTTCTCTGAGCTGCTGGCCCAGAGGGTGGAGGGTGAGGATTTGAAAAGACGAACTTAGGTTTCCCTTGAATCATTTTGAATAACCTTCGTGGGGCTCAGAGCCCGGCTCGCACTGGACGCTGAGAGTGAAGGCAGCCTCCCGTCAGCCTCCCATCGGCCAGTGCCCCCCGCCGCAGTCCACAGAGAAACAGCCGGGAACTGGGGATGGAAGGCAGATCTAGTTCTGTGCTCTGGATGTCTGTCCAGGTGTTTGACAATACGGACAAGTACAGAAGATAATTTAACGTGTGTTTAGGGCCCATGAAGAACTGACCCTTGTTCCCATTTCGTCATGTGTATTCAGCGGAGAAGCATCATGTCACGGTGCCCTTGCCATTGCTGTCTCCATCCTCTCTCGAGTCACTGAGCTCCGTTCCGTGTCTCAGTGCCCTGTGCAGAGCCCGTCCTGTTTTCACGCTTGGGGCTGGGGGTGTCGTGAGACTTCTCGTCATGCTGTGTGTGTTTCCCACTTCTCCAGAAGACAGCTTCAGGGGTGACACCGCGCGACCCAGACCTGCGCCTGTTTCTCCATGGTCTGGTGCTTGGACCTCAGGGCTTCTCAGCTCTGCAGCCTGTCTCCTGCCTGTCCCTCATCCCCTCGTTCCCTGGGCTCCGAGCTACCGGCCTCCTCTCAGCCCCTCCCGCACTCCCGCCTGGTCTAGGGGGCTCCGGATTCTTTGTTCTGTCCCCAGGCTTGTCCCCAGGGTCATCTCCCCTGAGCCTCGCCCTGTGTGGTGCCCAACCCCAGCATTGCCATCTAGAAGCTAAATGGTGTTGAGAAGGTGGCCCTCAGCAACCCCCACACATGCTCCCACGTCCAGGGGGCAGCTAAGGCCCTCTCACTTTTGCTGGCACCTGGGAACTCCCTGTGTGTGCGGTGCTGTGGGAGCTGGAAAAGCAGAGGGAGCAGGACAGACTCCCTCCTCGCCTCTGTGAGTAATCACAAAGAAGAGCATGTGCTGTCATTTCAGGGGGGATGCAGGATGCAGCGGGCCAGCCAGAGGACGTGTTCAACAGCTGGATGGGGGGACCTTCCTGGGGAAGCGCTACTTTCAGATCTGAACTACCAGCAGGGGCTTCTGATGGGAAGCATCCAGGACGGGGCCTCCCCAGGACGGGGGCCTGCGGGTGCAGTGGCTGAGGCAATAGAGGGCAGGTGCTCTGATGAGGGGACCAGAGGCTGAGGTGACCTCAGGGTCCCCCTGGGAGGGTTGAAGGAGAGGAGTGATGAGGCCAGCAGGGACACCATGGGAGCCACACTTGTGCACAGAGACCAGAGTCTGACCGTGGCCATGGGGAGAGGTCAGTAGCGTCTGCAGGGCTTGGTGATGGAATGGCCCTGAGAGCATAGGAAATTGCGTGTGTGTGTGTGTGTGTGTGTGTGTGTACACAACTCCCCAAAACCCTCAAGAGATGCCCCCTGTCCCATGCCTGGAGTCCTTACCTCACACAGGGCCTCCCAGGAGGGAAGAAAATGTGCATATATGATTTCTGGAGCCCATGAGAGAAGGATGGATTTATACACCTGAACGTTGGGGACAGAACAGCTTTAAGAATGATTGTTTCTTTTTGCATGGCAGAGCTAGTAGCTTCCATAATGAAAGGTTATGAGCTGAGGGGAACCCCAGACAGGGGCTGTAGCTCCCGGAGAAACAGAGTGCTGCCTGGACAGCGGGAAGGCCCTTCCGGACTCTGGAGAAGTTTTCAGCTGTCTTTCCAGTAACGACGAATGAAAGTGCGGTCGCAGCCAGCTCCCCAGCCGTGGTTTCATCAGGGGTGGGAGCGGGGGAGCAGCAGGCAGTAATTGAGTGGGTTACGCCTGGGAGCTGAGCCCTGCTCCTCTCTATGAGTACGGAAAATCTCATCGGGGAGGGAAAAGGTGTGTGTGTGTGTGTGCTCGCAGCTGTTTTGAGAGCATCTGTCTGTGTGGGAAGTTGGCGGCTGCTTTCTTCTAAAAAGACCGTGGGGATAAATTCCTCCAATAGCTAGTGGTGCGGGCCCCAGACCCTGCCCCCGCCGCCGTGGTGGTAGTGTGTGATGTGTCCTGGCTCGAAGGATCCCTGAATCTTTTGTGAGTGCTGGGGTCCCCTGATTGGAGACCCATGAGCCGAGATGCACACCGCCGCGGAGTGGTCCAGGTGTCAGCGCAGGGACCCGTGTCCCGGGCCCGCACTTGCTGCTCTTCTGCTCATGCCTGGGTCTGCAGTTTCTGCGGCTTGGCTGGGCCCTGCTCAGAGTGGCACTGGGAAGGGCGTGCGTGCTTGTTCCCTTGGCCCGCCTCTCCTTGCCCGCAGGCCCCGGGGGCACAAGGCCAGCTCTGCCACGCCAAACATCTCCTTGCCGACCCCACTTGCACCTAGGAGACCTGGGTTCTGGCTCACCCCACCACTTCCAAATGGAGCCCAAAGAATGGACGACCCGGCTGCTGGGACGAGAGGATATGTACGCTCAAGGCCTGGAGGCTGAGAGCCACCTAGACGGTGTCACCCTGGGGCCCTCTGAGGGTGACTCCAGGCAGGCCAATGACAGCGAACAGCAGGTGGGACCGAGCCAGATTGCCTGTTGTGGGAAGGTGGGGAAGGAGGGAGGAGGGATGGGCTGTGCTCAGCTGCATTCTCTGGTGCTCCGGGCCCGTGGGCTCCTACAGGTACACACTGGGCATGTGCTCATGGCTGGATGGGGGTGCTCTCCTCTAATGCACAAGATACCTCCGCTTTCCTCCCGGGCCAGGGTGTCGGGCTGTCCCAGGAAGCTTCCGGCTTCACCTGGGGGAGGACAAGGACCCAGGGGGAGGCAGGACAGCTTCGCTTTGGCCTGTTTTATGTGCTGGCTCTTCCTGTAAGAGTCTCCCTGATACTTACTTTGATTTATGAACTTGTGTCAGTCCAACGATTTTAATTTTTCTCTACGTTTTGATTTGTTTTGTAAATGCCACTGAGATTTGAGATGGGGCCTCATTGGGCAGTTTTAACTGAGCGGCCTGGGAGCACACACCGAGCTACCAAGTTGCCCACGAGGAGGTTGCCCTGTCCCACCATGAGAGGTGCGGCAGCACACCTGCCGCCCCCAGCTCCCCCCCCACCCCCCCCTACAGTTCTGGCCCCCGGGACACTCCCTCCCCAGCCCCGGCACTCCCTTCCACTCTCTTCTCTGGTTTGGCCTCCCCTTATGCCCCCTTCTGTGCCCATCTGAACATGAGTGGCTTTTTAACATCCGTGTTCATGAGGCCTGCGACTCCTCAGCAGCCCCAGCCCCACTGCATCCCTGCTGCCCGCCTGCTTTCCCACCAGCCCGTCCTCAGCCCACACTGTCACCTGCCTGGAGCTCCGTCCACCTTCTTCCATGAGGTCATCCCAGAGTCACTTCCTCGGGGCCCAGATGGGGCACTGGTTTGCACCCTCTGCGTTTCTTCAAGGTTGTAGTGTTGTTCATAACTTAGACCCAGTCCCCTCCTGCCCTCCCCCACTTCCTGCCCTGTTAATCTGGAAGGTCCAGGAGGGTGAGAACCATGCGCAGAAGCCTTCACGCTGTGGCCGGTAAGATTCATCTGGGCCTCTTCCCCGCTGAGTGTGTGGTGGCGGAAGAGAACGTGAGTGTCGGTGCCACCTTTGGCCCGCAGGTAACATGGCAGTTTGAGTCGTCCCCTCCTTCCTGTGCACGCATGGTCAGCATCCCTGGGCGGTCTGGTCCCAGCATCGCCTCGGGGTACCTTCCACAAGCACGGCGAACCCTACATGTTCAGCCCGTATTTGGAGATAATTAATCCCTCGAGTTTCTGGTCTTCTGATTTGCCTTTAACCTCTTCGGGACTGAACTGTAATTTCAGCACATGGAGATTGGATGCACACATTCTTATTTGTTTTTTCTCATCAATAATTTTGTCCATTTTTTATCATAACTCGGCTCTCATCTTTTACTAGCTCCGAGTGGTAATCTCATTTTGTCCATGGTCACCGACAAGGCCAGAGAGGTTGAGATGTGTTTTTCACACATTAACTTAAAAAATGGATGAAAATTTCAAAGTCCGTAACTTTCTATAGGAGCAGATGATTATTTCTTCAGAGAATTTGTCTACCCAAAATGACTTTTCTTCCGGAGGATTCCAGATTGCTAATATGGTAATTAGCAGAAAGCTCAAAGTCTTTAGTTCTGCAGTTTATTTCGCAGTTTATTTTATAAGCCTGCATTTTGTAATTCTTAAAAGTCAAAATTTTTTGGTGTCCTTTCCTTTTAAAGGAGCCAGTTTTTAAAAGAAAGCCCCAAACAAAGCTCAGTAGCTTCTGTGCTCTGTGTCCCCTTTGCTGTTGGAGATGCTTCGGTGCTCTCCCTGCAGCCCGTGCTAACAGACACTTGGGGAAACACGGAAATGTGGAAAGGAGAAAAGCCATGTCCAGCTGCTCACCACAGAGACACCCACTAACACCACGCCGCGTCTTTTCCTTGTGTCTGTTTCCTTTTTAAAGGAAGACACTTTGCTGAAACTGCGTATTTGCAATTTCACAACGGCTGGTGATCTGAGTCCCTCTGGGCGGGACTGTAAGGCGCCTTTTTTAATGCTAATGTCTGTTTAAATGAGGGGGTTAGGGCCGCTGTGCCCCTCTAAGCTGGGAGTCCTCGGCTGGCTTCAGTTTCAGCGGGAGGGAGGTCCTGGCGGGCAGCCCCTGGCACCTGGCCCTGCTTTCCGTGATTCCCCGTTATCGGGAAGGAACCTCTCCACCCGTCCTGGCAGACCAGATAAGGCTCATGGAAACCAAATGCAACATGTGATTGCTAGTTTTTTCTGAATTGTTTTCAGAGTGGGAAAACTTAGACGCAGTCCTAGTGCACCCGGTTGCAGACCTCTCACGGGAGAGACATATTTGGGGGGTGAGCGAGGGACTGAGTCCTCTGCCCTAAATGCCGGTTGGGTCCCCTTTGGGCCCAGGGGCAGGGTTGGTCCTTTCTTTGCCTACGTGGGCAGCTCCCTCTCCAGAGTCTACACAGGGTTTTCTTAATTCTTTGGATTTGCGGGGTTGTCAAATGAATTTATTACAAGTGAACAGATAACACAACCATTCAGGAAAAAACTTGCCGCCAGAAGTAACTCAGCTACTTGATGCCTGGTTGAACTCCATTGCACTTTGTAAAAACATTGACCACAACTTGAGAGAGTCTCCTGCCTTCGGCCCGGGAGGGACGAGATGCTTTTCCCTTCCCCGGTGCTGTTGGCAGTGCCCATGTGCGTATCAAGCCCCGCGGACTGGGTGGGGGCAGGTGCCACGCAGACGCAGACGAAAGGAAGGGAAAGAGCCTGGGAATGTAGGCCCCAGAGGCCCGGAAAGAGGGTCTGCTCAGTGTTTATTTGAGAACAAACCGGAGCTGATGAATAGGCCATCGGGGATCCTTGGATGTTGCTGAGTGCACGATTTGCATAACAATTAAACTAGTTCAGTAGGCCTGCCGCCTCCAAAACCGGGCCTCTCCCAGGGCGAGTCTTGGGCGGTATTAATCTGCTTTATGACCCGCTTTCCCCAGATGGCTTGTGTCTTCCCCGAAGCACTAAATACGCTGGGAGAGCTGGGGTTTGCGTGAGCGGGCGCCTGCGGCATGTTCTCTGTCCCCTCCCCAGGCCCGTTGGTCTGCAAAGTGCTGGCGGTCGCGGTCGCTCCGTCTTTCCTGTGCATAGGGCCCTAAGCGCCAGACGGTCCTGCCTGACCTCTCTGTGCAAAAATGTGTTTTGCCCTCCACCCTCAGGTTTTCCCACGTTCTCCCGAATCTGAGTGAACGTGGAGGAGGAGACTCCAGCACAGGCCCTGGGTGGGGATGAGTTGGAAAGGATGAGGGGTTTCCTCTGTGGGATCGGGCGTGGGGTCAGGCGTGGGGTCAGAACGGCAGGAACCAGCTCGTGGAAGGGCCTGCGTCTTGAGCCAAATAAAGGCCTTTTCACTTTCTGCTTGGTGCTGTCACTGCTTGCGGTGTTAGCTTCTGGGCGCTCTCCAGGATGGCAGAGAGGTCTCTCCAGCGAGTCCTGTTGCTTCGTAAACATCGTCTGGTTGCCGGCGATGATCCCAGCTGCCCGGAGCAAAACCAGATGTGCTTCCAGACTTTTTGATCTAGCTCCTGCCTTATCAGCGGCTGCTAATTTGGGGGAGATTAGCTGGAGGATAAATCGGTGTGGGTCTTGGAAAAAGATTCCACTCCCTTAGGAAAGGGGGAATCACTTCAAATTTACCTTGACCTTAAACTCTCTAAAGTAAGTTTCTCTGTTAAGTATGGAATTTTATGTGGCAGAATATGGACACAGGTGTCTAGAGTATAATAACTCTTGTCATAAAAATGTAGCAGTTTGCTTCCAGTGGTATAAGCTTCAACTTCTTTTGTGTGACCGGGAAGGAGTTTTCTGTGAATGTTTCTGAGGTGAAGCCGCAGCAGCCTGTGCCTGCGGACCGCGGGGTGCAGCGCCCTCTGCTCTCCTGTGGGCTTGAGCGCTGGCTGCGCAGGGTGGCCCCCGCTCTCCTGGCGTCTCCCCCGTGCGGAGTTTGGCGGGCCGGTGGCTGGCAGAGCCCACCTCAGGAAGAGGTTCATGGGAAATGTTGCTCGTGAAAGCGGCCAGGCGAGCATGGGGTGGTTGGGATCCCTCGCACCCCGTCCCTGTGTCCATGCTGTTCACAGCCTCCAGTGCCATTCCCACTCCTTGTCTCCTGGCCGCACGTGCCTCTCCCCACCCCACCCCCCCGCCCCAGTTCTGTTTCCTGGGCTGGGCTGAGTGAGGCCCTTCACTGTGACTACCCTCGCCCTCCTCGCCGCTCTTCTGCAGCATCTCTCCCATGGCCGTGTTTATTTGCCTCCCTGACGCGGTCACAGGCCCTGTCTTCCAGGACAGTCTATCATTTCTTTTCTTCTCAGGGCCTGTGAGGAGCCAGGTGCTTCACAAGCACCTACTAACTCTTGGTGGCTGAGTCACCGGCTGCGGGCTGCACAGTGGCCTGGGCCATCACTGAGCAGGGTGAGCGCGGCCCTCTCTGCCCCTGTGGGCCTTGCCGCCACCCTTGCATCCCAGCCGCCAACACAGACCGTGCCCCAGAACTCAGGCTGTCCCCCGCGCACACGGACAGGTCTTCCTGGCACGTGGGCATGGTGGCTTGGTCTGTGGCAGGCACGTGTGGTCTGCTGGTACTGAAAGGGGACGTTTGACAATTTAACTTTGGTAAAATATGGGCCGATTTCGCCACGTGATGTTTCATTCACACAATGATAGATTCAGGTCCTGGCCTCTGGGCAGGGCACCCCCATCCGTGCCGATGGCCCCTGGCTCGAGTGGCCGGGCGCTGCCCATGCCTCCATCACCCTCCAGGAAGCGTGTAGGCACCATGGGCACGATGCTGACACTGTGGGAGAGGACACCGGGCAGGAGGCAGCAGTCCCGTAAGCTCCGGTCGGCTATCATGAAGCTGACCCAGCAGCTGCGTTAATGGCTTTCACGGTTGAAATTTTTCACAAAATTCGGTTTCTTCATCTTTGCACCTGAGGAGGTAAAAGGTCAGGGCTTACACCAGGGCTGTCATTAACTGTTGGGATAACTCGATGGCCTGGGACACGTGACTCATCCCCATCCACCCACCCCCGGGCCCGGGTGTCCTTCTCTGTGAAGCTGGGCTGACAGAAACCTCGCAGAGTCCTGCACGAGGGAGTGTCCGGCCTTAGGATCGGCGCACGCTTGACCTACACACCTCGGCTTCAGCAGCAGTGGCCTCCGTCCGTGTTTTAATTAACAGTTGAATTAGGGGCAAGGACTGGGGACTTATGCATAGAACTGTTTTATACTTTAATTTAAAAATCACGTGCGCACCAGGTCCGCACCTGCTGCGAGCAGGACGTCTCTCCCTCCCTCTAGAGAGAGGGCTGGCCACCTGGCAGCATCCAACGGGCCTGTCCCCACCGTCTGTGCAGGTTGAGACTGCTGGTAACAGGAATGGAGTTTGGTGGAGCCATTGGCCTTCACCGCGTGGAGTTAGCGCAGCTCCGTGTCCTGACCAGCTGCCGTTTCATGGTCTTCACAGTGGTGTTCTTGTCACTGTGCCGTCGTCCTGGTGTCTCTCCTGCTCTGCTCTTCCTCTGGGCAGAGATGTATGTCCGTCAGTGTAAGGTCTGGAGCACCTCTTAGCTGCTGTTCTGGCTGTTGGATGCTCGGGACAGTGGGCTGTGGGTCATACAGATTGAGACGGCCTCCAAGCTAAGGGCTCCGAGGGCGCCGAGAACCCGGCGGGCGGCGACGCTGGGACTGGATCCCTCCTCTCTGACCCTTGGTCAGAGTTGCTTTTGCTACGAAAACGTGTTTCTCCGCAGCGCCGTGCCGGAGACAGTTCACTGTGCTTCAATTGAAGCACTGGCATGCTGGTGTTTACCTGGCAGGTATCTCTAGCAGGACAAGGGCTGTGAGCTCCTGCAGCGGGAAATTCCTGCAGAGGGCAGCCTCCAGGAATGCAGGGTGAAGGCCATGTGCTTGTGCGTGACATCGTGTGGTGCGTCTGCCAGAGGCGGGGCTGCATCACAGGGACACAGCCGAGGATGGCTGCTGGGCCGCTGGGTGGCTAAAATGGAAAGAGGAGCAGTAGGCAGCCCCGGCTGCAGGTGGGGCAGAGCTCCTTCCCCGTGGGAGGGACCACCACCGGCAGCAGCCATCCCCGTCCTCGGGGCCTTGACCCAGAAACGGTTGACATCCCACCCCTTGCATTCCCGTGCGGAGAACTGGTCTGGGGGCACCCCACAAACACACTGCCTGCTGAGAAGGGCTGTTCAGTGGTGGCCCCAGCGGAAGAGGTGGTTTTGGCAAAAGCAGCTAGCAGTCGCTCTAGCGAGAGAGCTGACCTGGATGTCAGAAGAGGGACGTAGGGCAAAGGAAGACATGGTGCTCCCAGTGGACCTCAGACATGCTGGCCGGTGGCCATGGGGGACGTTGGGGTTTTCAGAGGAGGTGCGGTTAGAACGGTGAGGATCATCAGTTAGCAGCAGCCCGCAGAGGGATTGGAATGAGGTGCCTCAAGCCTGTGGGAGAGCGGTGAGGAAGGCGGTAGTGACCACACTTACTCCTGGGCCCATGGCTTGTGCACAGGCCCGAGCGCATCACCAGGCAGACTGACCATTCTCCCCATGATCCCGTGTGGCAGACAAGGTACCACCACACTTCACAAAGGAGGGACCTTGTTTAGAGACATGGAGTCCCTCCCTGGGGCACACAGTCAGTCGGGCTAGGCCCCACGCGCAGCTGCCGGGAAGGGAACTACAGATGTGCCGTCAATGAAGGAGCGCCGTAGCCTCAGGAAGAAGCAGGCCAGAGCCCCAAGCTGGCCTCGAGTGCAGCCAGGCTGGGCTTGACATGAACTGAGCCTCGGAATGGGGCAGGGCCTCTGGGCAGCAGGAGATGGGTGTTTGGATGGAGGCGGGAGGACTGGGCTGGAGCTGGGCCGCGCAAGGAGGATGGCAGGCAATTGGGGTGCCTTGGGAGTCCTTTCCTATGAAGACATCCAAAACCAGACACTTGCGCCCTTGATTTGTAAGGGAACGACTGCCGGCTATGCTCTGCCTGCTGGAGACCCTAGACCATGCACTGTCCTGGGTGATCTCAACTGAGGGCAGCCACTCCTTCCCAGTCTCCCCCGAGCCTTCCTGGGTGATGCCGACCAGGGACAGCCACTCCTTCCCAGTCTCCCCCACGCCTTCCTGGGTGATGCCACTCCTTCCCATTCTTCCCCTGTGCCTTCCGCCTTGCAGGATGGTCACTGCGGACAGTGGAGGGGGAGGGCACTGTGCTCGCTCCTGTTGGCCCATCCAGCAGGGAGGAGGGCGCTCCTGACAGGTGGGCAAGCCCCCTTGTTGTGCCTCCCACGTGTCCTCAGAGGGGCACTGAGCACTGACAAAATCCAACCACTGCCCTCTGAAGTCTGGGTTTAGTCTCTCAGCTTGAAAGTGGTCACGTCTGTCTTCAGTTTCCGTGTCCCAGCTCTCTGGCTTCTTGCTTTATGTTTCAGCCTTTCTCTCTTCCTTGCTAATCAGTTCCTCTGGTAGGTGACATTTAGTTCTGTTTATACTTCGGGGTGCATTCAGAGCCTTTTTTTAGACATTGCTCAAACAGTAGCCTGAGATTTATTGACACAGAGCGGGGTTGATGTGGATGGAGGGCTTGGGTGGGGAAGGAGTCCTATCTCTCTGTTCTGTGTATTTCCAGTTGACAAGACAAGATATTTATTTTTAAATTGTGCTCAGAGCTCTGTGACGTCTGCAGAGCTCCAAGCAAGATTTCATTTTAAAATTATGGTAAGAGGGGAGATAATGGTCAGTACTTCGGAGGGCCCTTTTCTGCTCCCTGTCAATGAACTTCACATCTAGATTCATAACCAGATACCAGGTAATTCATCCAAGTGGATTTGTGACTTAACAAGAATTCTCTTCCTGTCCTATTAATTTGCTAGTTACTTAGTTTCTGAGTAGTCAGCAAAGTTGTTAACTGTTCTTTAGTCTACTGTACAAGCTTAAAGAAGTGAAAAGTTGTTCTCTCACGTAATTTACTCGGCACGGCCGGTAGCTAGGGCCCCGGCTCAGCAAGTCTGCGCTCCTCCCTTCACTGAGCTTAGTATAACGGAAAAGTCATGTGGGCAAGAACCTGGAGACGTGCAGCCCATTGGGCCCTCACTCCAGGAGGGCCCTTGGGGGCTTTGCTCCCAAATGGAAGATTCTAGGAGCCACCATCTGTTTGCTTTCTCACTCATCTTTGATGTGTTTCTAAAGTCACCCAATGAAAAGCCCTTGCTTTGCGGCTCACAGGTCTTGTCACTGCCACACAGACCGGACAAGGACAGAGGTGAGACCCTTCCTCATGTTAAAACCTTGTGAAGCTCCCAGGGGAAAGCCTCCCTTTACCTTCGCTGTCTGCCAGACACATCCCAGGTGCAAGATAGGATCCAGGTCTTACAGTTGTGTCTAAATCGGGCGCTATTTTGCTTGTTTCACTTTTACAAAACACATTTTACAGGTTTTGACTTTAATGTTTTCTGAAGACGTGATGTGTTCCTGCAGTTGAGAACTCCGAGGGTGTGCAATCCACAGTCTCTGCTTTCTTCCCAGCTTCCCTCCCCGATAATCTGTTTCTGGTTCCTTATACGGAAAGACCGTAAGTATCCTTTCCACCCTGACTTGCATTTCTCCAAAGAGAGCCATTATTAGCGTTTTGGGGTTTTTTTTACTCACACTCTCGGAGAGCGTGTGTGCACAGCGAGGTGTGCGTGATCATCGTGCCGCCCTGCACCTTCCCTCCCTGGCTGCGGACGCACATCCACAGCAGCAGAAATCAGGCTTCACGTGGGGGTGAAAAGGTAGCTTTTCTGGGCAGCTGAGTTTCTTTATTTTGTCTAATACAGAAAATACTTGGAAGGCTTCTAGATGGAATTGTGCTGGAGCCTGTGGGTGTCTCATTTTGAGGAGCGAGTGTAAATCATAGCTTCCGCCTGCTGGCACGTGTCTCCAGGTGACGGCGCTGTCAGCGTCAGGCTGAAATGTGACATGGGCAGAGGCCCTGGCGAGATGGTCTGCACGCCCCTCTCTGCCCGGCCATGCCCTTTTCCAGCAAACCGGCTGGGCCTTGGACCTTCTGGCTGATGGCAGAGTCGGGCATGCCAAACCCATGAGAACCTCTCTGTTTATCAACACTCAGCTTTTGACTTGAGCGGAGCCAAGTTTGGAAGGAATGAATAGGATATTTGGAAATCCTCTGGTGTTGTGAAATATGAAACTTTGCAAGTCCTTTGTTTCTGTCTGCAACTGACTGATAGGAGCCAGGTCTGGCCGAGCGGCTTTGCAGGGCATCTTAGTAAGTCAGGAAGGAGTGCTCGTGCCCACAGCTGCTTCTTGGAAGATAAAGAAATGGAAGCAAAAACAAGCCTGGCTGCAGGTTAGCAGTTGCCACATTTCAACCCAGCCCCTGCCACCTGGAGTCTGTCCTGTAAGGACCAGCAAAACAAGGTGCCTCTCTTGAGTGTCTGTGGGAAGCTTCATTCTGGGTCTGAGTGGATGTCTGACATTTCCCAGTGGAACCCAGGCCATGGCTGTCCACATTGTAGGAATGCACAGACACAGGCCAGGCCAGTCTGCCTGGAGGGACAGAGGGACAGAGCCTCCCCAGGAGTGCCCACACGACCCTGCGGCCAGGGTATCCGGCGGGTGGGCTCGGGGACAGGTGGACCCAGACCCCGCCCTACAGAGTCGGAGCTGGCGTACCAAGAGGAGGCAGGACAGCATTGGCGTTTTCTAGTTTTATGAATTATTTTAAGCTGATTGCTTGATCTTTTTCTTTCTTTCTTTTTTTTTTTTTTTTTCAAAATTACAGCTGGTCATTGATGTGTGTCTGGTTTTTGAGGCGATGTGGCTCCCTGGGGGAGAGGGAGGTGTGTGCCATATGGGCCAGGCCACGCGAGCCCACCCCCCGCTGCCCCACCGGCCGGCGCCCCGTGTCCCCGCGGCGCCTGTTTCTTCATCTGTAACAAGGAGAGTGTGAGCCGTACTCTGAAATAATCTGGTGTCGGTCAGCCCTTAGCTCTAGTGTGCTCACCCACCTTCCCTTCTGGAGTCCCTGGTGTCCTCCCACCCTGCCCCGAGCGCGAAGAGCCCGGTGCTGGGGTCAGTAACGCTGCAGTTCGGCCCTCTGGCTGTGTTGAGGGCTGTCAGGTTATATTTCTTGATGTAGAAGCCGCAGACCACTAAGCAGTCTCATCTTTCCTCTCCTTCCTGATAAATGTGCCCAGACCCCGTTTTGTGTGGATGAACTGGCCACGAGCTTTTTTCTCCCACCTATGTGGTACTTCCGTTTTGAAATAAAGTAGCACGAATGCCCCCTGCATTGGTCACAGTCCAAGGCAAGGTGTGGCTTGCTGCCAACTTTCCCTGGGGGTCTCAGCTCCCCCCACACATTCTTTATGTTGAGGTGGTTGCAGATTCACAGGAAGCCCGGGCTGCATTCGGAGAGGTCTCCCCTGTGCGCCACTATCTGCCTCTGACTGTTAGACCTTCTGTGGGCATAGGACAGGGTTAGAGCCAAGAAGCTGACGACTGTCCTTACACAGCCCTCCCTGGTGCCACCCCAGCCCCACACCTAGCCCGCACCCCGGCCTCTGGCAGCCACTCGTCTCTTCTCCAGCTGTGTGGTATCAGACACCACACCACACCTTGCGGCAGGTGTCGTCTGCCCCAGCAGCGCTTGGCCTCTGCGGCCAGGTGACTGGGCCCTGCCGAGCGGCCTCCTCCCACTGTTTAACCCTCACCCACGGAAGGATGTCTGCCTGGCCCGGTTTGGGGGCTATTACCCATAAAGTTGCTGTGGACAGTGACATCCAGGCTTCCAGTGGATGGGAGCTTCATTTCTCAGTGAAAATGCCCAGGAGTGTAATTGCGAAGTTGGGGCGTCAGCATATGTTTGGGTGAAGACACTGCCAACTTACCATCCATTTGCGTCTCCGCTGCAGGAGACCCTGCTTCTCCCTATCCCGCCAGCATCTGGGGGGGCTGGTTCTGACTGCTGCCGTTCAGCCAGGGGCACAGTGACAGCTCGGTGGGTCTTCACTTCATGTTTCCCGACAGCCAGGGATGGCACTCACCTCCTATGGCCCCCCGCCGCGTGGGGAACCCCTTCACTGATGTGTCTCCTTGTGCTTTCCTGTCTGTGTTCTACCTGAATGGTTTGGGTTCTGCCGCTGAGTTTTCAGAGCTGTTGATGCCGTCGCCGTGAGCCTCTGCCTGGCCTGTGGTGGCGGGTCCCTTGGCCAGCCTGCAAACCCCTTGTCCTCTCACCAACACACATTAACGGTTTTAATATTGGTGAAGTCCACTTGGTTGATATTTTTTTCTCTTCTACAGGCCGTGCATTTGGTGTTGTGTGTAAGAACTCTGCACCAAACTCTAGCTCCCAAAATTTTTTCAGAATTTGCATTTCTCCCTTCAGAGAGAATGCACCATTTCACGCTGGCTGCCTTCAAGAAAAAAAGAAAAGGTCTTCCGCGTTCAGAAAGTCAATGTGGGTTTCTTTGCATTTATCCTACGGAGGATTCATTCGGCTTCCTGAATCTGTCGGTTTTCCTCTTCTGCCGGATTTGGGGAACTTTCGGCTATTCTTTGTTCCCCATCTTCTCCCATGTGCTGGTCTCCTTCTGGAGCTTCGGCGAAGCGGATGTTCCATCTTTTGTTGAAAGTCTCGTGTGTCCTCTTTCTGTCTGCCGTCTGCTTCTGCGTGTGTCTGATTGCTTGCTGGAGCTGCCACAATGGCCGCTCTACAACCCTGTCGTGTGATCCTGACGTCACTGCCGTTCTGCGTTGGCGTCTGTTGACACCTCTTCTCATTGTATTTGAGACCTTCTCATTCTTGGTAGGACAGGTCATTTTTTAATCGAAACCTGGATATTTGGGGCATAATGTTTGAAGACGTTGGATCTTAAATCCTATGTTTCATGAGCCCTCCTCTGAGACCACTCTGCTGGGCAAAGTGGGCACATCCCTCATTCCTTCCTTCCCACGTGGCCTCCATGGGCCCTGCGAGTGTGCCCAGAGCACACGCATCATTCCCACCCCAGGCCAGCCTGCCTCTCACTCTCTGCATGGCCTCTTGTCCCTAGTCCTCAGGGCAGTGACGTGTTCCCTAGACCCTCCCTCAGTGGGGATGGCCTGGGTCCTTCAGCACACGTGGTGGTGGTGTGTTTTGCAGGGGCCTGTCTCCACTGTGGGTTTGTGGCCGCCTCTTGGCCCTCGGCAGCACAAGGCCTGTGTGTCTCCAGTCCCCCCACCCCCGTGTGCAGAGCAGTGCTGTCTCTGTCACGCGGCTCAGTGGCCTTTCTCCCCAAGAGGTAGATGCTTCTTCCTTCCATTTAGATGGGTGCCGGGTGGCCTCGTGAACTGTGCCGCGCATCTCCACATCCAAGGGGGTCTTCTTGTCCTCCAGTGAAGTTTTACCGTGTTTCTCCTTGGTATTTCTCTGTGACTCGTTTGTTCTTCGTATGTGGGATTGTCCTCACTGTCGCTGCTGGAACCTTCCGTGTAATTAGCTCCCTGCCACAAGCCTCCGCGCGCTGGTCATCACGGCCCAGATCTAGCCGTGGTTTGTCATGAAGCATCTCAGACTCCCACGGGGTCCTGGGCTCTGTGGGGCCTGCAGCATGTGCTGCGCTTGAAGTGCACAGAATTCCCTAGCCGGCCCCTGGGGCCTTGTGGCCTGTGGCAGTGATGGGACACCCACCTTCCCTGTGGCCCCGGTGAGAAGGTGGCATTCCCTGTGACAACAAGGCCTGTCTCCTGGAGGCGGACAGTGTTCTAGAAAATGGCCTGAACCCTAATCAGGAGCTGACAGCAGTCATTGAGAAGAGTTTTCAACTTCGAGACTGAGAATCATTCCAGCCCTCCAGCTGTGAGAATCCTGGGCTGACAACTCTGTTTCATGTCAGCAAGCATTGCTGGGTGTCTCCTGTGTGCCAGGCCCAGGGGTACCACTGTGAGCAGGAGAGGCCTGGCCTTGCACCCTGGGCACCTGCCCCTGCCGTTCCAGAGGGCAGCATGTGCTGTGAGGACAAGAACCAAGTGCGGCAGTGGGAGGGTGTGGGGCTGCTGTGCACCAGACGAGGTGTCCTCTCCGCGCATGGCTGCCATGCCACGAGCCTGCCTTAGGGCAGAGGTGGGTGGAGGGAGGGCACATTGGGGGACCCTTTGGGGCTCAGGGTTTGCATTTTCTTCTGAGAGCTGTGGATAGTTCCGAGGAAGGACCTGATTCGATGTAAGGCTTCACGAAGAATGTCCGCTGGGGTGCAGAGAGCAAAGGACATAGTGGAGGGGGCGTGGGAGCCCCGGGGGGCGTCGGCGGGTGCGGGAGGAGCTGAGTAGCCTGCGTGCTCCGACCCAGTATCTGACCAACGTGTGGGTTTTGGTGGAACGTAATACTATTTTAATTTTTAACTGGAAAGTAGCCCGGGAATACTTAAACTTTCCCTGAGTTAAGCCTGAAGAAAGCAAGCTTGCTCACCGCCACCTCAGAACTGTCGTGAGCTGTCACAGGATGGCTTTCTTCCTCAAGCGGCGTGTTTGCCACAAAGCTAGAAACACAGTGTCTCCTCTGGCTTTGACCGGGGACGCCGCTCATGGTGATACACGTGACGGCGTGTAAGAGGCACGGCCACAGCAGGTCGTGTCAGACTGTGGAAGACATCAGTTAGGTAATCCCCTAGATTTTCAGTGAAGGAGAACAGGAAGATTGTGGAACAAATAAAACCGGGGGAAAAAAAGACATCTTTACTGTTTTCGTTTCAGAACTGGACTTGAATTTGAGTGCGGCCCATGTCCTGCCAGAGCTGGGGTGCTCCCCCGGGGAGGCCCCGCCCCGTCCATGGGGACCTTGCTGAAGGGGGGCCTGCAGTGAGGTGGGGGTGGTGTCCTGCCCAGAGTGAGTAGTTGAGGGAGCGGGGGTGTGTGCCTGGCCCCTGCCGCCTGCCTGAGTGTTCCTGCTCCAGGGACTGTCCACACTCTCCTATTCTAGAAACTCTCCCGGGCAGTGCCTGGATTCTCGTTTTAGCCTCTGACATGTGTTGGCAGTATTTCCTCAGCTGAGGGGATGTTCTATGGCTAGGTTTCCCATGACATCTTGGCCAGAGGCTGTCTGGAGCCCCGTTGGTGACAGTGCCAGCTGCATGGGGATGCTACTGTGGTCTGGGCGTGGCAGACGTGGTGCCCCGAGGTGCCGCAGAGATGGCCTAGGGCTCGCTTGTTACACAGCAGTGCACTCTCATGCATGTTGTGGGAGGTTCTTGGTGGCCTTTCTCTCAGAAACGTGATCTATGGAAATGTCAAGGAAACATGATGGGCAGGCAGTGAAACCAGGAGGGCAAGATGGGCCCCCACACACACAGCCCTCAGCCACGTCCCCACATCAGGCTCCTTCCCCTTTCTCCCCTGGGTTTGGGTCTTGCTCCCAAAAAGCCAGGTCTTGCCTGGGAGCCTTGCATGCAGAGCTGTCTGCTGGAGGCCTGTGGCCAAAAGCACACAGTCCCTCCAGAGAACCCCCGGAAGAGATGCAGGCGTGGGCGCCCTCCAACGCTGCTGTCCCAACAAGAGCCTTTTTCAGCCTCCTGGTCCTACACGTGCTCTCTCCAAGCCCAGATCCTTCATCCGTCAAAGTGAGGAGCACACCAGGTCTGTCTTAGACGATGCTGTGGGAGTTAGCGATCTGGTGCTCAGAAGTGCACCCCATCCCCACAGGACATCGGTCCTGCTCCCCCCACATCACAGATGCAGCAGATGTAGCCAAAGAGCCTGTTAGTCAACATCGCCTTAAAAACATGGGCTTCATTTGTCTTCTCCAAGCTCTTTTGCTCTGTTTTGAATATGCTAAACTGACTTCCTTCGAGGACCCTGTTTGAGGACCATATTTGAGCGACGTAGCTAGAGAGAAGCCTGCTGAGCATGCAACTAGAGCCTGGGCTGCAGGGTGCCCGGCTGGCGTGCGTGGGTGTGCCCTGCTCCCTGCAGACACGCTTCCCTGTTGCTCCAGCAGGACCACCCTGCCTACGGCGTGAAGAGGGGTTCTTGTAGGAGCCAGGAAGCGTTTTCTTCCTCCTATTCTCTTTTTCAGGCACATACGGTTCAAAATAATCACCATTATTTTTTTAAGAAACTTAAGTGAGAGGCGCCTGGGTGGCTCAGTCATTAAGCGTCTGCCTTCGGCTCAGGTCATGATCCCGGAGACTCAGAATCAAGCCCCACATCAGGCTCCCTGCTCAGCGGGAAGCCTGCTTCTCTCTCTCTTACTCCCCCTGCTTGTATTCCTCTCTAGCTGTGTTTCTGTCAAATAAATAAATAAAATCTTTTTAAGAAAAAGAAAGAAAAAAACTTAAGTGGCCCAGCGTTTTCTGCCTCTTAGGTTTTCTGGGGCCATTGGCCTTTTGGGCCCTTAATTTGTGTGCATTAAAATGATAACGACATGGCAAAAAGGTGCCTGGCCTGCTCCCCAGTGCCCTGCTGTGCACTGGACCATTTCAAAAACTCAGCCTGCCCTTCTGGGAGCCACTGTACAGATAGTAGTTCAATTTTTTTCTTCAGTAGAGAACCCTGACTTATTTTCTTTTCTAAAACCAAGCAGTTTTCTCTGGTCCAAGATATGTAAAGGATAGGAGGCTTGCACCTTGACATGTGTGCATGTGTTCAGTTTGGTTCTGCCACCTGTGTCACAGATGACAGTTGAGGCCTGACAGCTCAGCAAATATCAAGCCTGCTTCTGTTTTTTTGTTTTTTTTTTTGTCCCAGCATTCTTGGCAAAAGGCTTTCATTTTCAAGGTAACCTCATTATCCAGGGTGGCTGCTGACACACCAGCCATCACAGTTTCATCCCAGGCAAGAAGGGGAGGCAGAGATGATGGACAATTAATGTTCATGTGGTAGCTGTCCATCCACCTCTTTGGGGATTTTTGATGTGGCCTGCCCATAAGGTTCCACTCACTTTTCATCGGTCAGCTCCCACTGCAGAGACAACTGGGAAATAGTCTTTTAGCTGGGGCATGGTCACGGAGGAAAAAGTTGGGGGGGGGATAAGGGAATTGTGTTCAGGTGTGCACCCCACCTTCTGCACTTGCTCCAGCAGAAGCTTGCCTGGCTGCTGCCCAGTGCACCCCTTCACCTCACAGCCCCTGTGGAACCCTCTCCACCTGCCTTGCCTGTGTGGGCTCCTTCTGTGATTTGGCTCCATGCCATTTAAGGCTGCTGGAAGGTGGGGGCTGCTGCTTGAGAGTAAGAGCCCGCAGCTTCTCCTCTCACAAGAGCCCCCAGAGGACGCCAGCCCTGCTTCCCTTTTGCTGGCACCAGGGACAGAAGAGGCTCCCTGGAGCTCCGTAGATCAGCTAGGGGGGGCTGCTCTGTACGGTTTCATGCCGTGTCCATCTGGTCATTTCCCTGGCTGTGCCTTAAAGTGAAACCCCGCCTGGGGTTAACTGCAGGAGGGCAGGGGAGCCCTTTTCCGTTCACGCTGGGGCCATGGGGTGTGGAGATGCGCGGTGCACTAGGAGCGGGCCTGCCCGGGCCTGGACGAGCCTGGACATATTGTGCAGAGCTTTTAATCTCCCTCAGCTGTGATGGCTTCCCTGGCCCCCTGGTCGGCTCACAGTTCTTGGGGAAGTGGCTGGATGCCAGTGCGGTTCACAGATTGGGGGGGGGGGGCAGAGCCGCACCCCCCCCCCCACGGCCCCTCCCTTACCAGCTTGGCCCTGCTGGCTCCCTGCAGGTTTCACTTTGTGCCTGGTCGTGTTTTCCAAATTAGGAAAGTATGCTGAGCTCGGCCTTGGTAAAGCAAAGATGTGATTTGTCCGAGCCTTCAGACGCCGCCGTCCCTGTTGTATTTTGACAAATGGAACCTTAAAAAAAAAAAGCCCAGGAAGGACCATTTAGTCTCTGTGGAGGTGAACTGGAGGTTTCTCTTTGAGGGTTCTCTCTCACGCTTTGCTGCTGTCTTAGGGGATGTCAGAAGGGAAGGTCTTGAAACATGGCTTGATTTGGATAGTAGTGCGGTGTGAGGTGGGGGGCGGGAAGCCCATGGCTTTGCCTGGAACAGTCCTGTTCTTGGCAACTCTTGCTTCCCTTGCCACAGACCTTCCCACTGGGCAGCCGTAGCGGGGGCGCTGTTCTGCGGGCCCTCCCAGGCTCTGCCTTCAGCTTCTGAAAGCATTTCCTCTGCCAAGTCCAACAAAATTGAACTTGGGCCATTTTAACAAAAGTTTCCAGAATCCAGAAGATAAACATGTCGAACTGATTTCGGCTTTGTTTCCTCTTTCTCCGCCCCTTATGCGGTTCAACAGCTGCTTTGTCCTGAAGTTTTTCCTTTTCCTTTCAGCCCTTCTGTTTTCTAGGGGCAACGATAACACAGCAGCTTCTCTGTACTATCCTCCAAGCACATGTATTTAAGTGAAACTAGTGTCCAGGGTGTTTGGGTTAGTCCGTGTCTCTAGAGCCCTGGGTGCATGGTTGCCTGGCACACTCGCTAACAGCAGGTACTGGTTTTTAACTATTAGTGCATTATTACTGAATTTCATGTTAAGGTTTAGGCAAAAGATCCTCAGTTTTGCAAATTATTCCCCATGGAACACCTGTCCTTGAGTGCCACGTCCCAGTGGCGGGCAGAGTCTCATCTGACCCATCCAAAATTCCCCTGTGGTGTGGAGTCCGTGACTTGAAGGGTAGAGAATCCCAAAGGGTACGTGGACCCATTACTTACTGGGTGGTGGCTTCTCTTTCCATGGCACCGGCCTCTTTCCTGGAGCTCCCAGTGGCTTTGCTCTCATGCCCAAGTGCCCTGTGCTCCAGGAGAGGAGGGGAAGCTGTATGTACAGACAGAGCGGTCTATCCAGGCTGCTGATGAGGTGGCTCTTAGAGCAGGCAGGTGCCGATCGCTGCACAGACCGCTCCCCTCATTTCAATGACACCGAGACCGGCCAGCTGTGCATGTGGATTGGTGCTGGGGACCATTGCCAACACTGCTGTCTCTGCCCGAGCCTCTCTTTAGAAAGCATGGACGTGGCTGGGAGCAGCCAAGTCTGCAGCTCCCAGGCCCTCCATGAGCGATGGCCCCCCATCGCCCACTGAACATTCTGAGTCTCTAGCCGATTGACTCTACTACACACAGGGAAGGTGTATTGTCTGTATCCTCACAAGGTGAGTCCCCAGTTCTCTCTCTCTGGTTTGGCGATTCCACAGCAACCAAGTGTCAGCTGTCCCCCGTCCGTCACTCCGCAGCTTGTCCCCATCCATCACGCCGCGGCTTGTCCCTACTCCGTTACACTGTGGCTTGTGCAGCACTACGATAATTTATCTCCTCCCGCCTATAAGCTGGTTTTCATGCCCTTACATCTCAATAGATTTTCTTTTTCTTTCTTTTTTTTTTTTTTTTAAAGATTTTATTTATTTGACAGAGAGAAACACAGCCAGAGAGGGAACACAAGCAGGGGGAGTGAGAGGGAGAAGCAGGCTTCCCACCCAGCAGGGAGCCCGATGTGGGACTCGATCCCGGGTCTCCGGGATCATGACCTGAGCCGAAGGCAGTCGCTTAACCAAATGAGCCACCCAGGCGCCCCTCTCAATAGATTTTTAATTCCAGAATAGGCTGTGGTGACCCTGTCGTGGGCTCTGACACGCGCACACCACATGCCAGGGGAGCAGAGCAGCACAGCCACAGCGGTGACACTGCCCTCAGAAGCTGGCGGGGTGGGGAGCAGCCCCAGCCAAGCCCATCACCACACGTACCAGGGCCTTGGGCAGTTTCCCCGAACATGCCCGAGAAGGAGGCTTTGGGTGGGGGGGAGCCAGAGTGTCTTGCCCTTGCACAGATGCTGGGCTGCTCCCCCTTGTGGGTGACACAGTAACTTGCAGACATGAATAGGACTCCCTGGAGGGGCACCACCCAGACGACCCTGAATCCTTCGTAGCTGGATTTGGTCCTAGTCTTGCTCCTGAGAAAGGGGGGTGAATGATTCTAGAGGGACCTGTAGCTGCAGGGCCTGCCTCCCTGGCCTCCTCCTGCTGGGGGGGTGAGCAGGACTGCCATGAGTGAGCCCCACTTAGCAGGCCGTGCAGAGGGTAGGCACCCTGCCGGGAGGCAGGGGTCTCCCGTGCCTTCCCACTTGGAGGGCTCCTCACAAAGGGGCTGAACCTCCATTTTTACCTACGGCTCTGACCAGGCCTTTGGCTGCATTTCTGACTGAGTTTTGGAATTTACCAGAGAGGTTGCAGTATCCCGCAGTCTTTTTTTCTTTTTTTCCTGTAAATGTAGTTTTGGCCTAACTGTAAAAATATATTGTTTATTGGGCGCCTGGGTGGCTCAGTGGGTTAAGCCTCTGCTTTAGGCTCAGGTCATGATCTCAGGGTCCTGGGATCGAGTCCCACATCAGGCTCTCTGCTCGGCGGGGAGCCTGCTTCCCCTTCCCCTTCTTTCTCTGCCTGCCTGTCTGCCTATTTGTGATCTCTCTCTGTCAAATAAAATCTTTTTTTTTTTTTTAAGATTTTATTTATTTGACAGACAGAAACACAGCCAGAGAGGGAACATAAGTAGGGGGAGTGAGAGAGGGAGAAGCAGGCTTCCCGCCGAGCAGGGAGCCCCCCCCCCCCCAGGGATAAGATAGTTTGCCTCAGGCAGAGAAAGAAGGGGAAGCAGGCTCCCCGCCACTGAGGACCACTGCTGCCCCTGCTGGGGTGCATCCTAAGTGGCCACAGGATGTTCGCCCCTGACTACACATAGTAGTTTGTTCAGTGGTTTTTCCCTATGGAGAGCTCTTTGGCTATTTACATTTAGGTTGTAGTTTGGGGTTTTGTAACCATGGTCAAAGTAACAAGGTTGAAGTTCATTTATTTTCAGGATGTAAGAGTCTTAATGTAAGCGGACACAGCAGTTCCCTTCGGCTCTTTTCTGTTACATCGTTGTGTTACCCTGTGTCTGTTTTATGGCCCACTGTGGCTGCTCTAGCTCCTGCCATCACACCCACATGCTGGCCATTGGGAAGGGGAAGAGGTGAAGAAGTCGCTCTGTTCCTCTTAAGGGCATGACTGTTTGCATCCAATTGACCAGCACAGTCTCTTATGTGGGAGAGGCAGGGAAGTGTTGTCTTTACATGGACAGCTGTGTGCCCAGCTGAAGTAGTTCACTGTAGGAGCAAGAGAGGATGTGTGTCCAGGGAAGTCTGTTTCTATCATAGTCTACCCTTTGACCACCCACGTATTTGTGTCCCTTCTTCCAAAATAAAAATGCTCCTCCCCTAGGAGCGCCTGGGTGGCTCAGTTGGTTAAGCGACTGCCTTCGGCTCAGGTCATGATCCCGGAGACCCAGATCGAGTCCCACATCGGGCTCCCTGCTCGGCGGGGGGCCTGCTTCTCCCTCTCTCACTCCCCTACTTGTGTTCCCTCTCTGGCTGTGTTTCTCTCTGTCAAATAAATAAAATCTTAAAAAAAAAAAAAAATGCTCCTCCCCATCATCAGAGAAGCAGCCCAAGACTAGTCCCAGGATCCTGTGCCTTCTTCCCTGTAGCTTCCTGAGAAGGGCTCTAGAACTCTTGTTCAGATGTGAACCTCTTAAGCGGAACCACCAAAGCTTTGTGTGTCTTTTTGGAAGACATGTTCCAGTTTCATCCAGCCTTCCTTCTCTAGTTTTCCTTTCTTTGTATGTCTCGTTGTCCAAGTTTCTTGTTCTTTCCTGGAGGGGCCTTTTGGGGCCCTGAGCCCGTAGGCAGCAGGTGCCTTTATCTTGGGAGACAGGTGGTCTGCCTTCTTTTCTGCTCTAGGTCATCTGTTTCTCTGAGGCCTCCCCCCAAGTTGTTTGTTTGGTCCCTGTGTTCGTGTAAGAGATCCCCCCCCCCCGAGTGTCTGTTCTTTCCTGGCTATCCGTCCACACAGAAGAGCTAGGTGCTCACGGGGACCACTGCTGCCCCTGCTGGGGTGCTCGGCTGGCCGGTTCCCTGTCCTGTGGGCTCCGCCGGGAGCAGGCCCCAGGCCCATCTGCAGCCTTCGTCCTGGGCTGTCATCTGCTGGGGGGTGTTGGGAAGGTTGGGGGTGGTGTGGTCAGTGTGCAGAATTTCAGGCATCCGTAGTCTGCGCCGCTGGGACAGCAGTGCGGTGAGGGGCCATCTCGGGCGCTGGGGGCTGTGACAGCTCCAGGGGGAACACTCTGTTGCCTATTTTTTTTCTTTAATTTTCTTGAAGCTTTCACGTGGAGCTTTCTCTCTGCCTATTTTCTGTGTCTAAAATGAAGATTGCTGTACTTGTATTTATATCAGTAGGATTCAAGGAGCTCTTTTTCTCGCCTTCAGTGTCCTGGCTGGTAGGGCAGGTGGTGGGATCCCACCCTAAGGACCAGGTGGAAGCGAAAGGAAGCAACCACTCCTGTCACCGCCGAATCCCGAATCCCTCGGGCGCCTTCCTGCCTGAGCAGGGCCAGAGCCAGCCTTCTGGGCCGTGATCTTCAACCTGCTGCTGAAGAGGGCAGCTTCACACGGAACCAGGGCATCTGCAATTTGGCCCGATTTCTAGGAGCCGTTGACTTCCACATGGCCCTGGGAACAGCGCCAGCCTGGGTCAGACCCTGAGTGGGGGAGCTGTAGGGCAAGAACATTTTTTCAGAGGAGACTGAAGGACGTGTAATTCATGGAGGCCACAACTAACCCACTGAAATTGTCCAGTTCAGTGTTTTTTTGTCTGTTGACAGTTGTACAGCTGTCACAGTGGATTTGAGAACGTCTGTGTCACCCCTGAAAGCCAGCTCCCCCTTGCCCCTCGCGCAGCCTGGCACCCACACCCAGCTCCTCTCTCTCTGTGCATGAGGGCCAGCATGGTGCAGGGGGATCCGAAGGGCTGTCCCTCCCAGGGTGGGTGTTTGCCTGTTGGGCCGTGCTGCAGGCTGGGGGGCAGCGAGGGAGCGCTGGTGTGCGCGCGCAGTCTCCCTTCCCTCCCCTGCCCCAGGGGGCCGGGATCCCTGGTGCTGAAGGCAGGCGCGCCGTGTGCGGTTGGGGTCAGACTGAACATGCCGCACCTCCCAGAGAATAGCTTCAATTGCAAAACATGCTCATTAAAATACCAAGCAGGGCCCAAAACCGGAATGAAAATATTATGGGGAGAGAAGTAATTGGTGAACCTGGGAGCACCCTGGGGAGATGTCTGTTTAAAATTAAGTGGCTTCCTGGCATTTCTCTTCCTAGGTAGGAGATAGTTTGCCTCGGGATAATTTCTGGAGGAGTGAGTCAGGAGCTGCTTTTGAAATAGCTGGTACACTAAATAATAAGAAAATGTTTATTGTTAAACCTTAATTGGAAATGATTCTTCCAGTAGGAAATTGCCCTGTTTGAATCAGTTAGAGATGGTGTTTGATATTGCTAGTAATTTGCTAACCCAAATCCCTAACCTGCAGAATGTTGTGTTTTGTTTGACTAAAAACTGCACGCTCTGGAATCTTTGTTTTTTGAACTGGAAGGTGCCAAGGAGGTCGTCTCTTGTGTTCAGAGATTCAGCTCAGAACAGAACTACAGAGGCTGGGACACTGAACTCACCAGCGGTTCTCAGCTCCACTTCTTCCTACACACTGTTTTCCTGTGTCTCAGTTCCCACCCCGACACCTCGCCCTCACAGGGGGCTCAGAAGCCCTCCCTGGGCACCTCGCTCACCTCCCGAGAATCGCCCCATGATCTGGGAGCGATGCAGTGCTGGGCCTGCCGGGCTGCCTGGAGCCTGGCTTCCCCACCCCCATTCCCGGGATCCTGTGCCAACTCTCATCTTCACCCACAACCCTGTCTGCTGACATTCCACTCTGCCTTGTGACCTCTGTCGTAGGCCAGAAGCCACATCCTCCTTGTGGTTGCCCTGATGAGTGTAGGGTGCTGTGAGCTCGTGCTCCAGCGGGCCTTCACAGTGCGGGACAGCACAGCGCCGGACAACGCAGCGCCGGCCTGGGCCCTCTTGGCCGGTAGTGGGGTGGAATTATTGTATCAGTTCACAGCTGCCGAAGGAAGAGACAGATGGTAAAGGACATAGAGACCGCCTTTAAACATTCATCATTCTTGCTTCTGTATATAGCACTGTTCAGCAGGGCTGTGTGCGTGTGCGTGTGTGTGTGCGTGTAGCCCTCCGCCAGATTCCTTGTGCCAGACTCTGCTTCTTTCTCTGGTTCAGGGACGGCAGCCATCCCCAGATGTGAGCCGAGATGCACGTTGGCTCCATTCCCTCAGGTCTAGAGAGACAGGAGGCCCCAGAGAGCGTCGTAGGAAAATGTGTGATGTCACTTTCTAACCAAAATACTAAAGAAGGAGATTTCTGTTGGGCTGTGGGAAACTAAGGAAAGTGGAAGCAACATCAAACGTTTTTTAACGGCTCACAAGAGGAAAATTGCAGAGTGTGGCCTTGGGCAGAACGGGGGTGGGGAGAAGGGGAGGGGGACATGACATGACACCCCACCCCCGCCCCAACATGCCCCTGTTTGGACTGCAAATCCCAGAACCAAAATGGTGTCGGAATCCCTTTGTTCTGATACTAGGTTTGGAAATACAGAGCTGGTGCCTGTGGCTCCGGCAGCGGCCTGGTGCTTTGCCCCCAACTTCTGCAGAGACGGCCCGTCCCCGTGCTCCGTCTGTCTCTGGAAGAATGAGTGCTGGCCAGTCAAGCCGGTTTGAGTTACTGACTTTCTCTGGGATGTTCAGGCAGCCTGGCTGTCAGGCAGATGCCTGCGTGTGCTTCTGAGTCATTCCATGAGAAGGGCGCTTCCCAAGTAGGAGGCTCGAGAACCCCTGTCCGTTCACTCTAGACGTCTGGCCGAGGCTTCATTGCCATCGCACACTTCTTGGGTTGGGAAATACCCGGCGTGCCCTGAACACCTTTCTGGAACTGTTCAGAGTGCACTGAAGGTGGGAGTTGACATACGTCCTCTCCAGCCCCCCAAACACACACACCCTTGTTTTACAAAGAGCCTTTTCTGAGCAGTTGCTACAGGCGGGACTGTCCTTTGTCTTTGCTGTCATTCGGGTTTGCGTTTCTGTTTGTACTTAAAGTTGTAGTCAGCAGCTGTGCATCTGGAAGTCAGGTTTGCAGGATGCATAAGGTCCAGATTTATAGCGACCTTTGGTGTGGCCCACGCAGGCGGTGAGGCTGGATTGTCTGCACACGGTCACCGGACAGTGGAGCCTGGAGCGGGTCTTCTGCGGGGCGCCCACCGGCCTGGCTGGGGCAGTACCGCCCGGTGGTCTTGCTCCATAGCTTCTCACGGCGCAGCCTCCCGTTTTTACACTCACAGCTGAGTGGCGATCATGGTGTTTCAGCCTCCGAGTGAGCATTCTCTGTGAACCCCGCTCAGTACCCCTGCGGCCATCCTGGTGGATGGGAGGTGGCAGGGTGTCCAAGCCACAGCTGGGGCCTCGCCCGGGTTCCTACTGCTGTCTTCACATGTGCGGGAAGAGGAAAACCCGTGTCGGTGTTAGCAAGTGTCCCAGATCGGACTTCTGGTTCGCTGTGTGAAGCCAGAGTGACACTGAGGTTCTGTGATGTAAGGTGAACCCCACTGTCATGGTGAACCAGAACGTTCCGTTGCCCTCTCGCAGCTTCACGCCCTTGTCTCTCCCACGTGAACACGAGCTCTCCGTCTTGTTGCAGGTGCACTTTCCGATTCCCCAGCACGGCCATAAAGATCCAGTTCACGTCGCTCTACCGCCAGGAAGAGGCCCCGGCATCTCCCCTCCGGCCCCTCTACCCGCAGATCTCTCCTCTGAAGATTCACATTCCGGAGCCGGATCTCCGCAGCTTGGTCAGCCCTGTCCCATCCCCGACCGGCACCATCAGGTGAGCCGCCCGCCACAGCACCGGAGTCCCGGCTCTAGCCGTCTGTCTGAGAAGCAGGGGGAGGACACAGGCATTATGGGGCTTAGCACCCAGCAGGTCTCTGGAGAACTGCAGGGGCATGGAAAATTTGAAACTATTTTAAGTGCATCAAGGGACCTGATGCCTTAAAATCTCTGGGGAATTCTCTCACAGAGTGAAGCGTCTCTACCACGTGAATCACTTCCTCAGTTTGCACTTCTATGTCTTAGGAGTTTTATTTAAAAGCAGCATCGTATGACTGCTTTGAAGACATTGACAACACTTGAAAATCATCTGTGCGTGCCAGGATTTGAACTTTGTTTTCCTCAACTTCATTTGTGACGTTTTAAGACTTGATCTAGTGTTAGAAGGAGAGAAAGTCCTCAAACGTTCTCATCCTTGGTGTGCTGTACAAGGAATCCTTGGGGGAAGGTCTCAGGGAGATGCCTGTACGAAGGGACTAGCTGGGCTCTCACTCCGAGCCCCGCCTTCTCTCCGTGCTCCCGCTGGTGCTGGTGCCATGGCCCCAGCCGCCTCCCCGGGGCTGGCGCGTTATCCGTGCGAATGTCAGACCTGGAAAAGCTGGTGGCGTCCGAGTCTGGTTCTGTACCCACGTTCTTCCTGCAAGGCTGGCAGTCCTCTGGGGTGCCTCCAAGCTGCACTTGCAGAACCACTGCTCCTTGGGTGAGAGCTTTGCTGTCCCCACAGCTGACTTGGTCGATGCTGCGCCTCGCCTCACTAAAGGACACTCTGGCGGTCCTTATGTTCTAGACCCGTGTGTCCCTCAGTCTTTCTGTAACAATTGTGCCTCACTGCACGTCTTGTTCTCCGGGCTGGGACATGTTCTGACACGTTGAAAACAGTTTGTGTTGAGCTGGCGTGGAGTCCGTGTCCTGCAGAGCCAGAGACAAGGTGTGTCTGTCTTTCACGGAGAGAGTGACAGCGTTGGTCATGGCGGCCTGGAACTCAGGGCTGGGCCCCAGTTCTGCTTCTGGGTGTGTATCTAGTCAGTGGGAGACTCAGGGACCTCCTCGGGCCTTGTTTTCCTTGTCCTAAGGCCAGAAGGCAGATGTCCCGGCTCTGGGAGATGGGGACGAGCGGCTGCTTCCTGCAAGCCACACATGCGTGAGGTCCTGTGTTCGGCGCAGGTTTCTAGAATAGCTCTGCTCTAAAGCCCCAGATTGAGCATGTGATCTCGTTGCTGTTTCAGATGGCGAGCTGGAACTGAATCTAGAGCCTGAGTTTTATGGTCACACGTGGTAACGCTCCCGCACTAGCTTATCTGTGATTTATCCACGGGTAAGAAGTCATACGTGGGAGATGAGGTGGCCCAGTGGACGACGTGCTGGTTCTTCCTCCCGCAGCTGACCAGCCTCCGCGACCCAGCAGCTCCCCCGGAGCAGGAGGTCCAGGCCAGAGCCTGCACACGGGGCTGGGGGCGTCAGGGTCCCTAACAGCCGCACAGCAGGCGCCCCTCGGGCTCTGTCATAAGCAGCTAGGTCAGACGTGCACTACTCACGGTGGAACGGTATTTGGCTGGAAGAGGGATGAAGTGCTGACACCTGGCGGAGCGCGACTGCCCAGTGGAAACACGGAGCAGAGGGAAGGCAGCTGGATGCTGTCCCGGTGCCCTTGACAGGTGATGCCTGGAACAGGCGGGTCTAGAGGAAGATGACAGGCAGGCCGCTGCGGGGACTGGGGGCCAGAGGGCCCGCTCGCCAGCTGCTCAGGCATTTGTTTCTGGCATGATGATGGAAACACTTGGGACTCGGGGGGATGGTTGACTACTCTGTGAGTACCCTGAAAACCCCTCGGGTATACTCTAAATGGGGGACTTAAATCTCATTGCAGCAGGTACAAAACCTGCCAGTCCTGACACCTTCATCCAGGAGCCTAAAGCGGGCATGGGGACAGCGGCGTCCCACGCTCCTGCCAGGGGCTCAGGGCGGGTCCTCGGCTGTGAGGGGGTGCTGTGGAGGGCCCTGGGCACCCAGTAAAACCATCAGATTATGATCCAGCCAAATAGAAGCTTTCTAAGAAAGAAAAACCTGTTGGTTTGTACCTGGAGGGCTTCACATATTCCAAATCAAAACAGTAGCCACCCGGTGAGGATGCTCAAGCCAGGCTTTGAGCAACTGACATTGCTCTTGTGTAGGAAGGGAGGTGCGAGCTGGAAGCACTCAGGGGAGGTGTGGACCCAGGGCAGAGCCGGTGTGGGGAGCTGTGCTGAGCTTGGGAGGGGGGGTCAAGGAGCCAGCCCCACCCCCACCCCGGCCATGCTGTGGGACTCTGTGTCCCGACCCCCACTCCCTCTCCTTTTCATTTGGCGGAAGGTTTGGAGAGAAAGTAGCAAGTGTGGGACTGGTCCTCTCTCCCTTTCTGGCCTTTAAGTATCAAAGAAAGGACTTCTGTTTACATCCGTTTATCTTAGCGCTGTGGAATCCAATTGAGTGTCTAGAAACCTCAGAGGCTCTTGTGGTTTCCCTTGCCAAGATCTGTTCATCTTCTGGGCTGTTGCAGGGGTAGGGCCTCGTGTTTACAAACACCCGCCCCCCCTCCTCTGGCACTGGGATGCGCCCCCCCCACCTCCCCACCCCCCACAGGCTTGGGGAGGGAAGCAGGGCAGAGGGGGTGGGGTTGGCAATCCTCACGGTGGCTGCAGCTGTCCCCGCCCCCGCCCGTCCCTTCTGACAACACAGTGGGCGGGGAGGACTGGGAGGGAGCCCCTTTTCCTAGTTTGGTGTGCCTGAGTCCCGCTCCTGCCATTGGCCAGCTCACCCGGGCTGCCGGAGACCCAGTTTCTCCACTACCTTGGCCTGAGCCTCTGTCTCCTTCAGGGTTTTCTGAGCAGTATCCTGTCCTGGGAGGAACGTTCTCAGAACAAACAGGCTTTCCACACTCCGGCCCCGCCCGCCTTTCAGTTTGGCCTTTTCCTGCTTCCCCTGCGGCCCAGGGGGTGTGGCGGCCTGTGGTTGGATTTGTGTTTTGTTTGGGGGCGTTTGTTTGTGGTGTGTGTGTGTGTGTGTGTGTGTGTTAATGTACCCCACCCAGAAAATGAATGAATGTCTTTGAAATAAATTCTGCTGTCTTCAGCAGCATTTTGTCGACTTCGTTTTTTCATTTTGCAAAGAAATGGTGTTTTTAATAAGAAATCAGTCATTATCTGGGTTTTACAAAACAAGAGATCAATCTATAAAGAGCTTTTGGAGCTAGGAGTTTTAGGGACAGAGCCCAAGTGAAGGCAGAAGAAGGAGGCAGCACAGAAGGAGGGGAGCTGGTCTTCACCAAGAGCTAGACTTTACCAGCTGGTTCTTTAAGAAGCCTTGCCTCTCCTGATTTTTTCAAGGTACAGAGCTCAAAAACTGAGTAATTTGTGTTGTGGAATCTGGCAAAGTCTAAGCCACCGACTGCAAACCGCAGCCACCCCTGACCGTGGGCTTCGGGTGCTGTCCCACTTCATCAGTGGTTGGAGCTCGGCCACCCTCCCTTCCCTGCTGTCTGTCCTGTCCCATCCATCCGGGAGAAGTGCTTGCATTTTTCTAGCTGACGGAGGCCCTTCCCTGGGGTGACATTTCC
Source organism: Spilogale gracilis (assembly GCA_004023965.1). Taxonomy (NCBI): domain Eukaryota; kingdom Metazoa; phylum Chordata; class Mammalia; order Carnivora; family Mephitidae; genus Spilogale; species Spilogale gracilis. The sequence goes on along the minus strand of PITA01002367.1, from coordinate 107,472 downwards.
TGAGTCACAGCTCCTAGCCCGGCCTCTGCCCACTTCCCACCATGCAGCAGCTCGCTGATCCATCCCTTGATCCAGGAGCCCTGTCATCTGAGGCTCACCTGGGGGCCACTCTCCTTTCTAGCACCTCTCCTGTGGACCTTGCACCCTTCCCCAGTCCCTTTCCCTGCCCAAAAGCTCCAAGAAATAAAAATCGGTTCATCCGTACAGAAAGGATGCGTTCTTTATATTTTCCTTTCTGCTGAAATTGGTGCCAGGATGTATGTTGGCTCAAAAATATTGAGAGAAAGTTGTCTTCACTGGAGTAGCTGTTCCCCAGTTCTTGGGCACATCTCATGGGGGCCCTTTGAAGGTTCCTGTTTTGCCGTGTTCCTGGCCATGCCTTGTGGACGATGCCCAGCCCGTGCTCATGCGTGCTGCTCCGGTGTGGGCCCGTGACCCGGCAACAGAGGGCCCGTCCCAGGCCTCACACTCTGGGAAGCAGGAAGAAGCAGAGGGCAGGGGATATGGGGGCATCCCCCCGAGGTCTGCCCAGGAGCAGGGGGCCACCGCTCAGGGTGTGCGCGTGCCTGGCGGTGTCTGGGCTGAGCAGAGGCATGGGCCAGTGCGCTGACCACGTGCATGGAGCAGCGTATTTTTTGGAAACGAGTTGGGCTTTGGAAACCGCTTCCCAGGGTTTCACAGCATCGCATTTATCGTAAGCCTTCCTCAAGAGAGGTCTCAGAAGCTGATTTCTGGCTTTTTTTTTTCCCTCTTCTCTTTTTCTTTTTGGATTCCAGAAATACTGTGTGTACATCATACAGAACTCAGACATTTCAGAGAATGACGCTCCCCCAGCGTGCGGTTCCCCAGACAGCTGCATGGGGGGGGAGGGGCGTCCTACCGGATTATCTCACAGGGACTGCTGTGGGCCCCTCCCCTGCCCAGGAAGGCCCCATGGAGTCCAGTGTCCTCTGGCAGTCGTTTTCTCCTTTCCACCTCACCACACTGCAGGGGCTGGGATTTGCTTCCCGAGTCCCCATTAGGGGACCCACAGGCCGTTCCCACTGTCCTGCCCTCAGAGGCGGCCCTCCCAAAACGTCTGCACATCTTCTGCAGCGACGATGTGATTCTCAGATTTGGTCATTTTGTTGAAGATAAGCTCTTTGAGAGTCACGGCCATGGGATTTGAGGAACAGTAACGCAGAGAGGAGCAATAGTGGTGACGCCAGGCGTGCCAAGGATGGGCCGCTGCCGCCCGGAGATTCACTGGCGCCCGGCAGGTTGTGTGCGACACTCAGGCGGCTGTGGGGGGTGCTGCAGGGATGCGTCCGCCTCGTGGGTGCCGCTAGGACTTCATACAGTTGGTTTTTCCCCGGGGGATCCGTGCGTGTGGCATGAGAACTGAAACGGACCTGGAGGCGGCCCCGTGGGGATGGTCCCCACCCACCTGTGCACCTAGCCGGTGTTGGCTCACCTCTGTGTGCCCCACTACGCGACTCCCGGCTGCTCTGTGTGTCTCATACCGACTTCCCAGGTGGGCATTCGGAGTTTTGTCTTCCCTCCCCACCCCGGGACCTCAGGACTATTGGGTCCGTGAGCTCTGGCGTTCTCTTAGCGTGTCCGTTCCAGCCACAGTGCCCACCGTTTCCTCACGCGTGCACTGGCTGCCCCTGCCCTCATGGGGGCAGGGGGAAGTTTGAGGGCCTGTTCACTACATTTGCTTTGGGCCCCGTCCCTTTGACCTGCACGTCCATCTGCTGCTCCCGGGAACGTCCTGCACTCCCGGCTCCGTCTGTCACACGGACCTACTGGGAAGACCTTCCTCGGGAGCCCAGTCTCCCTCAGCCTGGACCTGTCCTGGGGCACCTCTGACCCTGGGGTCGGCTCCCCCGTCATTCCGGGGCCTCCCTCGGCTCAGTCTTTCCCTTTCCTGAACATCCTCCACTTGGTTCCTAAAAACGGACATAAGACAGGGTGAATTAAAAATGAAAAATCTTCCATGCCTGAAAACATCGTCTTTCTTCACTCAATAGATGAGGGGTTTCACTACATGGAGAATTCTCGGTGGGACACATTTTTCTGTCACGACTTAAAATTCCTTTCTCGCTTTGAGTGTTGCCTTTAGAGAGTTTGGTGCCCTCCCTGCACCCTGGCTCCTGACCCTCTTGGACCTGACATTTGTCCTCTGAGCACACGGGGTCCCCATGTCCCTACCTCCCCCAGCCCGTCTGCAGCGCTGGGAGCTGACCTTATTTTTTCCAGGGGCCTCCCCTCATGCTCTTACTCTCGCCGCCCACCCTTCCTGTCCCCACAGCTGCCCTCCGGCTCTTGGGGGGCTTCTGGGGAGGCTCCCCTCCCACCCTTCACTGAACTTCCCTTTCTCCTCTTTTTAAAATTCCAAGAACATTTCCCTGCCCTCCATAAGTGCCTTAGCAGCCTTTGCACCAGCTCATCAACACGGTCTGTGCCCTTCTGGCGTCAAGACCACGCTCCGTGTTGCTGTTTTCACCGCCCGGCCCGCCTGTGTGGGCCTTGCAGGTGCCTCAGCAAGGCTGGGGACATTAGGGGGCAAGACTGTAAGTCCCCTGCAAGGGTGTTTCCATAAGAAACGGGATCTACTTTAATAGAAGCACTTATTTTAGAGAATTAAAAAGATCCTAATTTTCAGAAAAGTTCAGAAGGCGTGAATGAAAAACAGAATTACCACTTAGCTCTGTGTATTTATCGGAAGTATGATCTTCTGCCTGAAAAGTCTGTCCACTCGGCTGCCATCCCATTGAGGAGCTAATTCTGTTTTTCGACTAAAAAGTAATAATCTAATTAAAGTCTTAGTAACACTCTACAAAAAAGACTGAGCTTCCAGAAAATCGTTTGGATGATCTCTGAGGCAGTGGTATGGGGCTGGGGAGGGGTTCCAGGTGGCCCCTCCGGGAGGTGGGGGGGAGGTGGAGCGCAGATGCCCCCAGCAACCCTCCTGGTCCCGCTTTGTGGGGCGCAGGGTCCGTGGTTCTGTGGATGAGACCTAGCAGGGGCCTGGGAGGGGAGAGGACTGGACCTGACTGTGCCATCCAGACTTCAGCCCCACTGTGATCTCAGGGCTATGCAGTCCGGATCCGGGGAGGCTGGCTTGAGAGGCGAATGCTCACAGCCCCAGGGCAGACTCGGCCAGGCAGGCATCTGAGTGGGGTCCAGGGCCTGGTGGAGCTTGGGGGCATCCTGGAGGAGTGGCAGCGGGTGCTGAGGAAGAGGCTTGCCGCGGGCCCCAGGGGCAGACTTGGCTGGTCAGCCTTCTGCCCCACTGGTTTTTCTCAGTGTGCGTTCTTATCGTCATAGACCCGGAAACACCTTTTCCCGTCGCGCTGCTCATTCTTTCCCAGATCTGTCCACACAGGGTACAGAGTCGCGGCCAGGCATGGCTTGCATGGTCACAGAGGTCCCGTCCTGGGCCTGGGCCGTCGCGCAGCCAGCTTGGGTTTGCCCCCACCCCAGAGCAGCTGCTGGCAGGACAGGCCAGTTTGAGCAGCCGCCCCCCAACACCGCAAGCCTCTCCTACCTGAAACAGAAACGTGACTTAGGCGGAGTCAGCGACCAGTGATCTAAAGTGCACATTTTGCTGCATTTCCACCTAGAATCTTGAGTCAGGAAGAACCGGCACTTGTGTGGTGTGACATGTGGGAGGTAGGTGGCAGCTGCTCGGCCTCCGCTCCTTCCCTGTGTGCCTGGATGTGGGCTTCCCCCCACACACACACACACACACAGGTGAGCAGCTCTTTGCTCAAGCCTGGCTGCCTCGGTCAATAGAGCCTGTGACTCCTGATCTCGGGGTCATGAGTTCAAGCCCCACGTTGGGGCATGGAGTCTACTCCAAAAAAAAATTTTCTTTTTCCAGCTTTTGTTAGTGAGGGAGATTTTCAGTGGGGTAGGACATAGCTCCGGTAGGGGACCCTGAGTGGGCTTCCCCAAGGTGGGAGCCTTGCCATGAGTACCCAGATCCCCATCTCACACCCGTCCCTCAGAGGCCCATCTTGGAGCTGAGCTCACATGGCTTCTCGCTTTTGTCCTCTTCCGAAGGCGAAGGCGGTGCAATGTCAGGGCAGCCGGGTGCCAGGCACAGCCCTCTCAGCACAGACAGGCCTGCGGGGACAGCTGAGTGGGGTTCACGGGGAAGCCAGCTGCTCTGAGGCCAGGGGGCTGTACGCACACACACACACTTTCATGGGATGGGCTTGCCGGGCAGCGCTGGGGTCCCCGTCAGGACCTGCCCGGCAGCGCTCTGTCCCCACCAAGACTCCCTACGAGCACTTGCTGGCACGAACCGCCTGGTTGCCCCGTGCTTGCTCCCCAGTGGTTATTCCCGTTCCACATCATTCTTTGGTGAATGATGGCCTTTTCTCTGGGTTTTGCCTCTGAAAGTTAGAGGTTAATTTTCTGCACTCTTCTGCAAAACAGTGACCTGCGACAGGCAGCATGGCCCCATGTGCCTAAGCCCAGAGGCCGCGTGTGTCCTCGCGCCTGGTAAGGGCACCCGGTCAGCAAGGTCGGGAAGCCACCTGACCCCCGCTTGGGTGTGAATTTGTGTCCGGGAGTGATGGTTCTCGTCGCTTGTGGTCTGACGTGCTTTCCTGTGTTCGGGTCCACGGGGCGTCACGTGTGTGTGGGAACCAAGCCAGGTGCCGGGGCTACCACGCACCGGGAGTCCTGTGATGCTGCACTGTTTGGCAGAACACGGCGCAGAGAATCTTCGGGAACAGCTCGTCACCTGAGGATCGCGTGACCCTGGAACCACAGCTTTATGCCACATACGATAGCATTTGGTTCCCAGATGGTTGCGTTGTAGAAGCCTGCTTCCGAGCGCGTGAATGTGTTACCCGTCCGTCCTCCCATTACAGGCTTGGGTTTTTGTCTGTCTGGTTCCAAGTTAAGAAAAAGCTGCTTTTATTACTGTTTGCTGCCTTCACCAGGCCTGTTAATATCGTTGATCAGAGACTCTGTTCACACCTGTCTCTGCCGAATCTCGGGAATCCAGTGGAGAAGAGAATGGGACCTCCCAGATGAGACTCTTCGCAGTGCGGGGCCCCGGGTGGCTCGGGAGAGGGACAGGGGAGGATGCAGGAGCACGTGGGGCCTGTTCCGAAAGCCGGGGCCTCTGGATGCTGGCGGGCGCGGTGCTGCCTTGGAGGAGCTCTCACCAGCAGGGGTCCAGGTCCACTGTAACTTTAGGGAGGTAGGGCGCAGGCTCGCCAATGGGACACCTTTTACCTGGGCTTGTTTCTTAGTGTTTGCCTTGGTTTCCTCTGAATATTTTGTAATAGAATTAGTATTTTGTAGTAGAATCAGAAATAGAATTTTGTTGTAGTTTGATAACCAAAGTCCACCTTGTTAATGAGAGGCACTGCGCCGGCCTCTGTCACGGCTGAGCTGGATCAAGGGAGCTCCAACAGGAAGCGAGCCAGGGACCCTGCGGGCCTGGCCCAGCCCGTGTGTGCTCGGGGTGCGCTCGGACCCGCTGGGGCCACAGGTGTGTCTGGCCCAAGTATTTGGCCGCAGCTCCCCACTTCCAGTTGGCACAGCAGCCCCAGAGAGAGAGGGAGCCACTGGGCCACAGAGGCCAAAGTCCTGGCCCCGAGGAACTGGGGGAGGGCCTGTGCCGGAGGTCTTGGCGCCCTTGCCTAGTCCTCTTCTCCCCAGCCTTGGTCCACAGCGCCCTCATGTGGACGGCGAGCACACGACAGCAGCCCCAGGGCACGGTCTGCCCCACTTGCCCTGCAGGGGGAGGGGGGATGGCCCTTTGGGCACAGGTTGTGTATGTGTGTGTGTGTGTGTGAGGGGTGCTGTGTAAACCTGCTGCTTAGCTCCCACAGCTCCCCTACCACAAGCAGAAATTGCCACTAGAATACCACACATCACACCTTGCCATGCGTGGATGTGAGCCATTCTGGTTGCGCTCTGGTGGTCTTTACCAGAGGCGAGGTGCGGCATCCTGACAACACAGGGAACAAAGGGGTTGAATTTCCCCATCGCCTGGCATCGCCCAGCGTCACACAGCTAGATCCCAAAATCCTGGGATGTCAAGTCCTTCTTTGCAGGGTCATGAACTCAGGATGTGTCGTTTCTCTCTGCAGCGTTCCCAACTCCTGCCCGGCCAGTCCACGCGGGGCCGGGTCGTCCGGCTACCGCTTTGTGCAGAACGTGACCTCAGACCTGCAGCTGGCGGCAGAGTTTGCCGCGAAGGCCGCCTCGGAGCAACAGGCAGACACATCCGGAGGGGACAGCCCTAAGGTCTCAGGCCTCACGGCGCACACGGCTGGGTGGTGACTGTGTGTGGGGCACAGTGCGGGCACAGCCAGGGCTGCTTCCAGTGAGCGCGGCAGGCTTGCAGGGTGTGGGTGTGAGAAGAAGCCACGCTCAGGGGCAGGACGCTGGCCCCCTGCCGGATGGCACACTCGGCTCCTTCACCAACATCACTCTTAGACCCCAGGCCATCCCTCCCGTTCCGCACCTCCTCAGCCTCCTGTCCTCCTCCCATCTGTGGATGACAGGATGGATTCAGGGGTTTTCCTTATGGCTTTGGTATCTTAGTTCATTCTCCTCTGATACCTGTCTTTAAATCGATTTGCAGAGGAAGTGAAAAATGTCAGAATTAAATCATGATGAAAATCTGATTTCTCCCCGGGTGGGACTGGAACGTCTGTCCCCTGTTGAGTGCACGCACACTTGGCGAGCCGGGGGGTGGTCCCTGGGACAGATAGGAGGGCGCACCGCCGCCCTTTGTCCTGATGGCTCGGGCTCTCTCTGGGAGCAGGGGCGCACAGTGGGTGGGGCTCAGGAAGCCTGCCGGAGCTGACGGCTGCTGCCCATCCCCACAGGATGAGTCAAAGCCACCGTACTCCTATGCTCAGCTGATCGTGCAAGCCATCTCATCTGCGCACGACAGGCAGCTGACGCTGAGCGGCATCTACGCGCATATCACCAAGCACTACCCTTACTACCGGACAGCCGACAAAGGCTGGCAGGTGAGGCCCGGGCCCAAGAAGCTAGACTCCCAGTCCACTGTCTAGGAATAAGCGGTCCACAGGCAGGTCATCTTCTGTGGGACAGGGCGGTCCGGTGGGTGGAATGGCCCTGCTGACGGCCCATAGCACGTCGGAAGTGAGCGACAGCCGCAGTGAGCTCAGATAGGCCCCTCTCCCTCCAACATCCAGGGAAAGGACGGTCGGTCACCTGGCGGTGTTTTCATGCTTGCTGGGCCTTCTGATCCTGCACTGTATTGGAAATGGACTGTGCCCCTGTGCTCGCACAGCGTGTGTCCCGGGACCATCAGACCTGGTGTTCACGCTTGCTCGGGAACACTTCCCGTGGTGGTTCTTCCCCGCAGCTGACTGACTTCGTACAAATTTCAGTCTGCACACTCCTAGATCATGATCTTTGTGCTTCACTTTTTCTTTTTTTTTTTTTTTTAAATTTTTTTTTTTATTTATTTGACAGAGAGAAACACAGCCAGAGAGGGAACACAAGCAGGGGGAGTGAGAGAGGGAGAAGCAGGCCTCCCGTCAAGCAGGGAGCCCGATGTGGGACTCGATCCCGGGTCTCCGGGATCATGACCTGAGCCGAAGGCAGTCGCTTAATCAACTGAGCCACCCAGGCGCCCCTGTGCTTCACTTTTTCTACAAGGAAAGGAATTTCCTTGTAGAATTTTGTTAGGAAAAGTTATACCACTGTGCCTTTGCACTTCCCAGGAGAATCCAGTGACCTTGCCCCCCTCCAACCCCACCCGTGGAGCGCTTGCACCAGTGCGAGTGCTGGGCTCCTCCATCGCCTCTGGTCTCGTGTCTGTTACGTTCACATTCAGTTTTCTGACTTGCTAACAGGTGAATATCTCTGCTTGCCCACAGAATTCCATCCGACACAATCTCTCTTTGAACCGTTACTTTATTAAAGTCCCTCGTTCCCAGGAGGAGCCTGGGAAGGGGTCTTTTTGGCGGATAGACCCTGCCTCAGAAGCTAAGCTCGTGGAACAGGCATTCCGAAAACGGAGGCAGAGGGGCGTCTCCTGTTTTCGCACCCCCTTTGGACCTCTGTCGTCCAGGTAAGCCCCTCTCTGTCCCTCAGACGGCAGCCTGGCTCCCTCAGATATCCACGTTCACGGGAGCTTCTTTGGCTCTTTAAATGTGTCACCTTTTTGTTTTTGAGCGAGGCAATCTCAGAACTGCTGACTCTGTGACAGTAAAGTTAATAAGCAGACCACTGGTCACTCCTCTGATGTGTCCGTTCTCAGAAGCAGGAACATGGGTGGTGGTGGGACCAGAATGTGAAGCCTGAGAGCCGTGGAAGGGGCTTGCAGGGTTCCGTGGATGCGAGCGTGCTGGCAGAGGGAGCGACAGGGCAGGTCTGATCGAGACAGGCTATGTGGTTAACGAAGCTGACGTCTGGGTCAGGACATGGCCACCGTCTGCCTTCTGGTCGGGGCCCCTCACGCTCTGCACGGTCCGTTGGGCCAAGCCACACATGGACGGGTCCAGAGGTCTTGCCGTGGTCACTGGTCCAGGGAGAACGTGGGGCAAGAGAGGACAGATGCTCTGTGAAATTCTTCCCCCTGGAAGGAAACCTCGTGCTTTCTACTTCATCATGTAGCTAATGTGATTCCACGGAAGACAGATATGACTGGTACAGAAATGACTGGTACAGGGTCTGTTGTGAATCTAGGTTCTGTAGCTAGAGTAGAAATTGGAACAAAGGTGATGGCCATACTGGTAAGGTGGGAACTCAGAACGTGTGAGCTGAGCTCAGATTTCCCAGAACGCCGTGTTGTCTGAGTAGCGCTGAGAGAGAGGAGCTGCTGGAGCAGCTGGGTTCCCTAGGGCAGTGGCCCACAAACGGGCAGCCGAGTGACAGCTACTCCTCCCTCACACTTCTCAGCCGGAGGTCCCGGTGGTGGCGGGATGCATTTCCCCGGGACCTCAGGGCGTCTGCTCCAGGCCTGTCCCCGGTTCTGGGGTTTTGCTGGCCATCTCTGGCACCCCCGGACTCATGGAGGCGGAGGCAGCTCCCTGACCTCCGCCTGCATCTCCCCTCTTGGTGTCTAGATTGCCCCTTTGACAGGACACCAATCACTGGGTTAGGGACCATCCTACCTACTGACGCCAGGCAGAGTCCCCTGGTGAGGCACAGGTGATTTCTGGGGACACAGTTCAGCCACTAAAGGTGACCACCACAACTTTTCACTTGTTAGATCAGCCTGTTGGCCAGCTAGGGGACGAGGCTGGCTCTCTGCGCCCACCACTGCCCAGGGAACCCTGATAAGGGATGTCTCTGGAGGAAGACGAGGTGGGCCAATCTTCACGGTCACTCTGGGAGTGAGGGACACACAGTCTCGTGAATCTGCCTGGTGGTGGGCAGGAAATTCTTGGGCCCGGGAGGAAGGCTGTGTGAGCTGTGTGAGGCTCTTCAGGAGAGGGAGAGCCTCTCGTGGCTGCAGAACCAGGATTCTGTAGGAGGGAGGCAGGGGGTGTGTTTGTGTTAGGCGGGAGGCAGGTAGGAAGCAGGGTAGATTTGGTGCAGAGTTAAGGCTCCTGAGATCAGAAGGAAGGTTGTCTGTCACAGGCTGGGAGGCTGGGAGGGACCCCAGATCTGGGCAGGAGGCCAACGAGCCAGCTGAGAGGTGGGAGAAGCAGGAGGAAGACGGGCGGGGGATGGTGCCAGGTCTGTGCCCGAGGAGACCGAGGGGCCCCGTGTCTGGAGGGGCGGACGGCAGCATCCACGGGGGCGTTTACTGTGCTCCTGAGAAACGCAGCCCCAGCAGCCTGCGTCCGAGAGTTTGTGTTGACCCTCAATTCTGTTCGGGGGACTGTCCGTCGCCACGCTGCACAGCTGGTCCTGGGCCAGCCCCAGAGTACGAGCCGGAACACAAGCGAACGCCAGACAGCCTGTCTGCTCCTCCGGCTGCGGGTCTGTCCTGGGGGGAATGTGCACCTGTCCCACCAAAGCCTAGGTCTCTGACCCTTTCGTGGAGGACTGGCTGATCCCCTTCAGGAAGTAAGTGCTCTGGGAAGCCACAAATAATGCAGCATCCTCCCGCTCACTGGGCTGCAACACTCGCTGGCTGCTGTGTTTTTCGGGAAGCTCACTGCCACTGCGGAATGTTCTGTTAGTATTGGGAACGCCTCGTGAGAACAGAGAAGCATCAGGAGAGGCGGGCCCAGGTGCCGTAGCACAGGGATGCTGGTTGTCTGTGTTCTGTGAAACCCACTTTCGTTTCTGACCTTGTGTACTTACTGCCGTCCTCCTTTCTCTTGTTTTTTTCTCAGGAGCGCTCCAGCTTCACCCACTCACCCTGGGCTAATGTCCCCTCGCTCTAGTGGCCTGCAGACCCCAGAGTGCCTGTCTCGAGAGGGCTCACCCATTCCACACGACCCTGACTTTGGGTCAAAGTTAGCTTCTGTGCCAGAGTATCGGTATTCCCAAAGTGCGCCTGGTAAGATGGTCTTGTCCCTGCTCCCGGCATGGCAGAGCGGAGCCTCGCGCACCCACGGGCCTCAGCCGTCGTGTTCGTTCTCACGCAGGCTCTCCAGTCAGCGCTCAGCCCGTGATCATGGCCGTGCCTCCCCGACCTCCCAGCCTGGTGGCCAAGCCCGTCGCCTACATGCCGGCGTCCATAGTGACGGCGCAGCAGCCCTCGGGCCACGCAATCCACGTCGTGCAGCAGGCCCCCCCCGTCACCATGCTCAGGGTGGTCACCACCTCCGCCAGCTCCGCCAATGGGTACATCCTCGCCAGCCAGGCCTCGGCAGGGGGCGCACACGAGCCGGCGGGCACAGCCGTGCTGGACCTGGGCAGTGAGGCCAGAGGTAATGAGGGCATGTGCTCACCAGGAGGGAGCCCGGCAGCCTGGGCCACAGGGTGACAGTCTCCGGGGGCCGAAGGTTCTCAGGCTGCTGCCTTTTCTCCCTGCTACTTGCTTGCTTTTTGGGAGTGCATGTCCTTTAAAATCTACACGCTCGCCCTCTAAAGTGCGCCCTCCTTAGGAGTTGGCCCCCGAGGTGACAGCCCTGGCAGCAGCTGGTGGGCCATGGCTCTGGGGACCCCGGCCAGGGGCCTTAGCGGTCACGTAAAATAAAAGGTCACTGCAGGTTCCTACGGGGGCGTCTCGAGCCCAGGGAGTCATGGGGTCAGTACTGAAAATGCCGCCACCCCGGTGGGAGCCCTTAAGCCACACACGGTCTCCTGGCCTCGTGGGCCTCCATCCACTGACCCTACAGCCCGTTCAAAGCGTCACGACGATGAAGCACTTCATCATTCTTTTTGTTCCAAATGACATTTTTTTCTCTCATTGTGTTTGGGTTGGTTGAAGTTAAAGGTATTTAGATGTTTTTCTAAAACCCTACTAATCGATTTCTCTTATTTGAAATGTATTTCACTGGGGAATTGTTTTTTGAGAATAGTTGATGGTTCAGAAGCACGGTCCATTTCCCCGTAAACTGACTTCCTGCTGAGCGCAAAGGAACACAGGCCGCCCCAGTAGGCGAACGGGGTTCTGACACCCTTTCTCCTCCTGCAGGCCTGGAAGAAAAGCCCACCATCGCGTTTGCCACCATCCCTGCTGCCAGCCGCGTCATCCAGACCGTGGCCAGCCAGATGGCCCCGGGGGTCCCTGGACACACAGTCACCATCCTGCAGCCAGCCACACCGGTGACCCTGGGACAGCACCACCTCCCCGTCCGGGCTGTCACTCAGAACGGGAAGCATGCGGTCCCCACGAATAGTTTAGCCGGCAGCACTTACGGTAAGGCCCTGCCCACGCCTGCTCGCCTCAGCCCCACCGTTCCACCCGTGGGGCCTGTGGCATGAAAACGTGGGTCTCCTCGCTGCAGCCGGCTTGTTGAGTGTCTGTGCCGGGTGGGACCCGTGGTCAGGCCGAGGTTCGAGTCCCACCGCAGAGGCAGGTCCCCAGATCCCGGCGCTCATGCCCCACTGGGTCAGATGGGAGGTCACAGGGAAGGGCAAGGTTTGGAGGTGGGCAGGGAGGGTAGGCACACATGCAGTAGGGCTGCAGCCACGGGGAGGGTGGTGGCGTTCGGTGTGTGTAGGGCGGCTCAGGGTAGGCCACCTGCATTAAACACCTGCTAGAGGTGAGGACAGGAGCCCCTGGCTGTCTTCAGGGATGCCCACGGCAGCAGCAAGAGGAAACCCCTCAGGAGAGAGCACGGTTGGGCCAGGAGAGTGCGGCCTGCGAGGCTCAGGGGGCAGGGGTCGGCACCCGCAGACTGGGTTTGCTGGGAGCCAGGGTCCCTTTGTGAGTTATTTGGCCTCATGCAACAACTGCGCGTGCTCAGAACTTGCCCGCATTGGTGCTCTCCCGTTCCCAACGCAGATCTCTTTCTCCTCCACTCCTAGCCCTCACGAGTCCCCTGCAGCTCCTGGCGGCCCAGGCTAGTTCGTCCACACCGGTGGTGGTCACGCGGGTGTGCGAGGTGGGGCCCGAGGAGCCAGCAGCAGCAGCCCCCACCCCAGCGACCCCAGCCACCGCTGCCACCTCTGCCTCTTCCACCGGGGAGCCCGAGGTCAAAAGGTCGCGTGTGGAGGAGCCCAGTGGAACTGTGACAGCGCAGGCTGGTGTGATCGCAGCCACCGGCCCGCAGGGACCTGGGACCGGGGAGTGACGTCGCCTCCATGTGGGCCGAGTGGGATGCTCGCCAAAAGGGATTCTGGGGCCGGGCCCTGACCGCCGGCCTCCTGCCACCCGTGGACCGTGACGAGGAGGCTGCACACTGACCTGTGCGTGCCCCGAGCAAACAGGACAGCCTCCACCCGCCTGCGCCCGGACACGCTCGCTCTCCTTGTTCTGCCTCCAGTCCCTGCTGTGTTTAAAACAAAACACATAAACGAGCTCAGACAGCTGATTGTGCAACTCGGGAATGCTTGTTTTTATTTTCCTTCTCCCTTGCACCATCTTCCCTCCCAGACCTGTGGTCCAGGGCTGGGGCATGGGCCCACGCAGCCACCTGCAGAGACCGGTCTTCCGGAGCAGCCTCGGCCCCCCGAGGATGGACAGAGGCCATGCACATGAGGGGGGCCGGTGGGTGCAAGGCCCATCAGCCGCCACGTGGGAGGAAGCAGGAGAGAGGCGGGACCTGACAAAACTCAGATTGTCTTGTGGGGTTTTCACCCTAAAATAGTGACATAGAAAGTCTCGGCATTAATCAGGGGAGGGGGACTCAGGCTTTGGACTCCAAATACTTGTTGAAACAAATTGAGGCTTCATTGTAGATCTGAGATCGGCACAGGAGAAAGTTTGTGTTTGTGAGGTCCGCGTTTGTGGGCAGTGTGACAGTGTGGGTCTGGCCTACGGGCCAGGGTGAGCCCCACGAGAGGCACCATTGCCGCTTCGTCTGCTAACTTCAAGAAAGATCAGCAGCCGCCTGGATTGGTCTTGGGGGCAGAGCTGTTTGGGGAGGGGCAGGCGGCCCCTCCTGCAGAGGCTCTGAAACGAGGAGTCCGCGAGTGCCACGTCCTCTGTAGGCCTGAGGCCCCGCGCCTGGACGCCAAGGGACGCACAGCACTGGCGCAGACCTCTCCCACCACTGCTGTCACTGAGTCACTTGCTTTACTGCCCAACATGTACCTCCTGCCGCAGGTCCCACTGTCTCCTGGGCCCACAGCACAGGGACCCTGAGCGGTGGCCACGCCGCCCCTGCACTCAGCACCTGCAGACTCCGTGGCTCTTGCCCTTGCCGTGTGACCCAGCAAGTGGCACCAGCTCCCCCGGGGAGGGATCCCTGCTACCTGGAGCTGTCCCTGGGGCAGGAGGGGACCCCGTGCTGCCAGATTTGTAGCCCAGTATGGGATCCAGATCATAGTTCTCCAGCTCCTCGTGGAGAACGTTCTCAGGAAATGTTAAGTGCGTCTGTGAAAAGTGACTTGAAACGTGGCCGGCTGCCCCTGGCCCTAGCCACCCCTGGCACAGCAGTTCCAGGCCCCACACTGAAGTCCAGCAGAGACAGTTTTCCTTCCTGGAAGTAACCTGTCCCCAGCACTGGTCTCCCCCCAGCAAAGCTGCCTGCCCCACCCGCCCCGATGGCAGCAGCCGCGAGAACACGCAGCCCCTAGAAAGCCGCCGAGAGGAGGAGCAGGCCTCGTGGGCCACATCAGGTACTGGCTCAGGAGGAGAGGGAAACCCCGGAACTCAAATTCAAGGCCGTTCAGGCAAGACTGGTTTGTGGGCCAGGCACCCGCCCTGCCCTCCTAGCCAGAGCTCGGCAGCGGCTGGGGTGGGTGTGACGAGCTGTTTCGCTGCCACAGTTGTCAGTCACCGGGGACACGTACAGAGTGTCCTTCTCCTCCTTGGCCTGGGGTGATGGCTGTCCTGGCGTCCTTCAGGCCCCAAACCAGTCATTTTTATGGCACCAAACTTGAAGTGGGAAGAAAGCCCTTTGGTGAAGTCCACACCTGTTGCCTTCAGTGACGCTGGGATGGAATTGGCCAGGTGGGCCGTCCTCGGGGATGAGAGGTCGCGCTCTGTTCCGCATCGACGTTTTCCGTTGCTTTATAGACTTTGTTTTTGGCGGCGTCCGGCGTGTGCGTGCGAGGGCACTCCAGTTGGGCAGAGGTTGCGGCACGCACGCGGGTGGTTTGGCTCCTTGCGGTGGGCCTCACCTATGAGGGTCTGACCCCAGCACCTGCCTTCGGCTCACCTGTTGCTTCTCCCTGCCCCCCGCCCCCCCATGGTCATCGTTCACGGAGTCCTTACAAGGGGGATTGCCCGGGTTTGCCTCCATCTGGGAAAGCTGTCACCATCTCCAGAGAACGTGGGACAGTTGGCCATGGACACACATCAGGCCTTTGCCCAGTCGGGTCCGTCCATCCCTGACCCTTTGTTTTCCCAGCTTTTGAGATGTTTGGGTTTCTGCTCATATTCGGTGGCGGTCGCACTCTCTTCGGACAGTGGTTCCATGAGGAGGGGCCGTGGGGAAGTCAGAATGTTGGCTAGTACTCCACCATGTGGAGACCTCACACCTTTTCAGCTCCTGCTGGGACTGAGAAGGGGACCCTGTGGGGTCAGCTCAGGCTGTGCCTTGGGGGAATGGCGTCAGCATGGCCTCAGGTGCAAGGACCTTCTCCTTGATCTCCCCAGGGCTTGAGTGAGTGTGAGGAGCTCAAGCAGGCCAAAGGTGCGCGGGCTTCTGTAGGGGCCTTGCCCCGGGGCACGCAGGCCCTCTGCTTCTGGCACCAGGGGCCTCGTCTCGCTGCTGTGCTGGACCAGTCGCCACGTTTACCAGCACCAGAGACGGGAAAACACCCGTTCTCTGGGAAGGAAGTCACACCAGTAACTACTTTTCAGTAGTTGGGCATTTCCCAGCAAGACAGTCTGGTATCGTGTTGGAGGGGAGAGATCTGTCCCCAGAGGTCACGGTGGTGTCACAGGGCCCAGTGCGCAGAGCAGTGTGGGAACCAGAAGGCCTCGGAGACACGGCTCCTGGCACCCCAGGGTGCACCTCCTGAGTTGTATCATCCTTCCATGCTGACGCCCTCCTGGGTACCACATGCTAGCCTCTGCCGAGGACCGGGCACACTATCCCTTTCCCACCTTCTCTGTAAATTCTGGAAGATTACGTGGCTTGCGTCCCTCAGGGAGGTTCAACAGCTGCCGGAACAGCCCCAAATGCTGGGACATGACTGTCTCGGCCACGCCCCACACTCTGGGGACAGTAGGACCCCTAGCCCGCGCCACCGTGCAGAGCGGCCAGAGACCTGCCCTGGGGCAGCAGGCTCCGTGTGCTCATGGCCATGCCCATCAGCTTCCTTCTCCAGCGGCTTCATGTTTGAGAGTTGCTGTTCTCTTTTAAGAACCTAGCCAAGTTGAGAAGATGAGGGTTTCCTGGGTTGAGAAAACGAGTATTCCATGATTCTCGAGCTGGGAGGAACAAGTTCAGCGTGGGGGTGCCGGCACAGCTGGAGGGTCAGATTCCCCACTTCACCTCAGGCAGCCTGACCCCACAGGGTCCAGTGGGGACCTCCTGGTCCCTTTTCTGCTCGCTGGGACTGGTGGATGACTGGCTTAAGGCCTCGAGCATCCCTGGGTCTGTGCCCTCGCTTCCCTGAGAGCGGGTCTCCGTGGGGCACTTGGAGGGTGCCGTCCTTTCCAGAGGGAGTGATGTGAGCTCCCACCATGAAGACCCTATCAGGGGTTCAGAGTTGAGAAAGAGCAGGCTTGCCTCTGGCCTTCGGTTCAGTTTCTTTACAGAACAACAACAGGCCTCGCATGAAGAAGGGAGCACTTCGTTGAAGGTGAGAGCATGTCAAAGAAGAAACATGGCTCCCCGAGCTCCTGGAGCCCAGCCGCCAGTCCAGGGGTGTGAGCGACTGTGGGGTGCCGGATGCCTCGGAGGCCCACAACCCAGCCCCCTGCTCTGGGAGGACACAGCACCCCTGAAAGGGGCCTCAGAGCACCCCAGCCCATGTGCGTGGACACCTGTCTCCGGGCCAAGTCTGTAGTGCCCTCCCTGTTCTAGAAGCAGGCTGGGTGCAGCCCCCCAACCTCAGCCCCACTGCGGCTTTGGCAGGAAAGACCGCTTCCCGCAGCCCCTTGCCAGCCTTGACGATCCCTCTGCCTCGGAGCAACAGTGCTTGGGTGAAGCCTCAAAGGTGGGCTGCGCCCAGTGGGCCGCTGGCCCTCGCCCTGTTTTGGTTCACTGTTTTCAAGTTGTTTTCCCCATTCTGTAAAGCCCGTTCATTTTATGAATCCTTTCCCAAGGCCTCAATTCCCACGGGAGGTTTTAAACGCTCAGGATGCAGCCGAGTGGGTGCGGGGCGCCCGCCAGCCTCCTGCTGTGAGCCCACGCGTCCTCTGACCTGAGCCACAATGGGCTCACGCCGCAGACCACGTTCAAGGACAGTTGTCCTCCTCCCGTGTCCCCCTGCTAAGCTGCCGGCACACAGACTGCCGAGGCGACGGGCTGGGGACCAGTCTGGGCCACAGTTCCACTGGGCTGTCAGCAGGGAGGCGCCAGGAGCCGGGCCCACAGTGTGGGGGCTCCTGGGGCAGGTGGGTGGGAGGGTTCTTGGGGGCACAAGGCAGCTACACAGTGGGGTGGGGGGTCCGAAGGACTCTTCTTCCCAGCTTGCTGGGCTTCACTGGGCCTCCAGCACGTCAAAGTGATGGGTCTGTCCCCCTCGGGACCGGCTGCACTGCCCTGGGCCACCAGAGCCCATGCATTAGTGAAGGGGGCCCTCCTGCGGGTC
Organism: Spilogale gracilis; assembly: GCA_004023965.1. Lineage (NCBI taxonomy): Eukaryota > Metazoa > Chordata > Mammalia > Carnivora > Mephitidae > Spilogale > Spilogale gracilis. Next base: position 90,258 of record PITA01002367.1, on the reverse strand, counting down.
AGCCCCACGACCCAGGGTTCCACAGCGGCTCTGCCGCCACCAGGTGCTGGCCGCATTTTCACACAGGACCGAACTGTGAAAACCTTGGAATTAGCAAGATTTGGGGATCCTGTGTCTCTGTTCTAGCCACTGGTTTTGGCCCTCACCGTTTCAGCCAAGAGTGAGTGGAGCATCGCTGTCTCCAAGGAGAAATCCCCAAAGCACTTCGTCCAGTCCGGGCACCTGCTTGTCATCGGGGCACACTTGGGAGATGGGAGTAGGGATTGGGGGCCGCTGTGGGGCACATCAGTGTGGAGGTCAGACGCAGGCCCGCTGCGTGTCCACAGCCTACTTCCTGCGGGTTCTAGTCTCCCATCTGTGTCCCAGGCTGGCCAGAGAGTCTCCGGGTGGCTCTCTCCTCTTTGCTCCAACCCTGTGATTTTAAAAGAGTCAAATATAATTGGAAGAATCCTGGCTCCTCCGTTCAGGAATCTTTTCTGGAGTAGTTTGTTCATTTGATTCATCTAAATATTTATTAATGGTTTACTCCGTGTCAGAATTAGTAAAAAGTGCTCGGGAGGGAGGTTCTTAGCTGTAGAAACGGGGCTTGTCCTTCTGAGCTGTCTCCCAGAGTGACCAGGGCACGTGGTAACCTCGCGCCCCCCCCCCCCCCAGTGTCGAGTGAGTGGGCTGGGCTGGAATGAGGTCTGCAACTGAGAGGTGGGTTTTTCCACATGAAGTTACAGGCGTGAAGGATGTTCGCCTGGGCTTGTGGCCTCTTAAGTTCTTAGCCTCTAAGTTTCTGTGTTAACTGACCCCCATCTTTTTTTTTTTAATCCGTAAAAGGGGACTTAAAATCAAAAGCATTTAAAATTTGGCCCTTCCCTGCTTCCCTCCAGGCTTCCTTTCCGGAAGGTTTTTTGGATACCCGTATTCTCAATTTACACAGCTCAGTTTGTATTTCAGGGCGGGGGTCAGGGAGAAAAGAGACAAAAGTGTGACCCCGACTCTGGCCTGGGTCTGCGGACTTTAGTCGCACAAGATGTGCATGCCCCCCCGCCCCCTGGCAGCTCGGCCCACGGCCCACGTGAGGAGTTCAACCAGTACTGAGATTTTTTTTGTTTCCTAACCTGCTGGCAGATCTGTAAAGATAATTTGGGGGGCTGGTGTGAGGGGTGTGTGTGAGTGCGTGTGTGAGAGCGTGTTTTTTACGGTAGCTGTCTAAAGTATTTTCCACAGTACATATAATAATCAGTACTTTCCAAGCAGTGGCATCCCATGCAGTGGAACTAGGCCCCGGAATCAAAGGCCCAGCCACGGTGTAAGCGTCTGCCACCTGTGCACGGTGGGTCTGTGGGAAGCCCCGGGGGCGGGTGGGGGGGAGGGGACCCTGACGCCCCCGCAGGTGGCAGGAAGTCAGGGGTTTGCCCTCCAAAAGAGCAGCTCGCCTCCTGCGTTTTCATTTCAAATGGGATACAGTATTTTTTTAATAAGGAGCCATACTTTTTTTTAAAAGTTTGAGATCTGAATGTGATTTCTAATTGTATCAGACGTTAATGTTTTAAAGCTATAACAAAGTTTAAAATTTCTACTTTTTGTTTTTCACTTATTTTAACTGTCCTTTTATCTATTAAATTGTTGTATGTGGATGGGGAAGTTCTGTTTCTCCTCTTAGCATTTGTTTCTATAACCAGAAATAAAATTATATATTACAGAAATGAGCCCGGGGCTCCGTATGGTCCTTGGGAGTGGCTCCTGGGGGACAGGTGGGGGGATGGGCAGATGGCCTGGACACACAGCCCCCACGCGCTCCCTGGAGGGGGCGCTCCTGACCCGAGGGGGGCGCCTGACCCGAGCAGCCGCTGCTGGGGAAGGTGCGTGTTCTCCCATTGTGCTCAGCGGCCCACTCGGGGAAAGACACGAACTCACGGGAGATGCCCGTGATTTCCTGGCCTCGCCAAGCCCCAGCAAGTTCCCTGAATCTGAATCTGAGTGTCTGCAGCCCCAGGGACGGGAAGACCACTCGCATCGGCCCTGGGACACGGACAAGCCGGTGGAGCCTTCAGTACGGGGGCCTGGAAGGTAGGAGGGTGCTTCCAGGCCCGGCCACGTGCCTCACCAAGCCCTCTCACAACAGCCAGCTGATAGTCTCTGCAGCCCAGGTGCCTTGGGCCACTCCCAGGTGCCTCCCCTCCTAGCCCTGGGACACTCCCCCCCCCCCCCCCCCCCCCCCCCCCCCCCCCCCCCCCCCCCCCCCCCCCCCCCCCCCCCCCCCCCCCCCCCCCCCCCCCCCCCCCGCCGCTGCTATCTCCCCACACCCCTCTCCTAAGAGCAGCTGCAACTCCCCATTCCCTTTCCGGTGTGCAGCCCAAACAGGGCACCCCACCAGCTCTTGGGACTTGACCTCTGCGACCCTGCATTCCCCTAGATGTCTTCCCACTGCTCCGTCCATTTCTCAGCAGGTGGCAGGCAGGGGACAGCGTGGCCACTGGTTCAGCATGCTTCTCTCAGGTGTGGACAGGTGTGGACCTCGGGCACCTTACCTGGTTTTAGCTTCAGTCCAATTGCCCTTCAAATGGTAAGAGAAATCGGCTGGGAGTTGACGGACAGGTTCAGGGAGATCTCCAGACATCAGGTTCCCCCCTTCCGGTGCACACAGGCCTCAGGAAGCAGGCCTGAACCTCTCTTTTCAGGAACTTGGACCCCACCCGCCCCTCCCACCCCTAGGTCTGACACCTTCTGGAAATCTTCCTCCTGGGCACCCTGCCTGCCCAGTTCAGGCTGGAATACTGTGCCCGACATGTCTTTCAGAAGGATTAGAAACTGGGTTTCCCTCTCTAAGCCCATTGCCTCACAGTCTATAATTATGGTGGGCAGGGAAGGAGACTTTTTAAAGCAGCACTACAGCCTGCTAGGCGCTAAATACTGGAAGCCTCAAAACAGCAAAGCAGAATGGCCACCAGGCTCAGCGGCTCTTCAAAATGCTGCACAGGAAGGCACCCCACGCCACGGAGTGTGTCACGTGTTCAGGTCATACTGAGCCAAGGACCCGCACACAACAGTGCCGTCGGTGGCCAGGAGACAACCCAGAATTGGGGCAATGGTTCTGGGGCTGGTCACAGGCTGTCTCCTAACGGCACCAAGGTGCCCCGAGTCCATGGGGGAGAGGGGACCTGGGATCCTGGGATGCCAAGATCCTGGTGTCACTTGGTCCTAGGGTCTCGGATTCTCAGAGTGGCTAGGTTTCCGGGTCATAGGGTCCTGGGAGCTCGGGGTCCCGGGGTGCCGAGGTTCCGAAGTCTCAGGGTCCCAGTCCACCTGGATGCGCGGTCGGCTCGCTGACGGTCCCGCCCCCGGGGTGGGGAGGAGGCCTCCATCAAAGCTCATTGGCCGCCTGTCCACCCCGCCCACGTGACGCGACACATGCCGCGACCCGGAAGCGGCGGGGCTGCGTCTCCCGGCGGGGACGGCGGTATGTTCACGGCGGGGGCCGAGAGTCTGCTCCACCAGGCCAGGTGCCCCCCACTCTTTCCCTCGGGGTTCCTGGCGGGGGTGCGGGGAGGCCCCACAGAGCGGGGCCCGCGCGTGGCGATCTGCAGCAGCCCACCTAGACCCGCTCTAGAGTCCCGGGGGGTGGGAAGGCCGCGCCATCCAAGCCCGGGGGGAGGGGTCCGGGGAGGGCCCGGCAGGTCCCCGGAGGCGGTGCGTGCCAGGCAAGCGGGGTGGGTGGGCGCCTGAGCCTTGTGGTGAAGGGTGTGTGCCAGGCAAGCGGGGCGCCCCCCCCAGGCTTGTCGGCCACACCCCCACGTCCAGCAGCTGACCGGTGCTCAGGGGCAAGAGTATGAAGCGCCAAGGGGCTGGGGAGCCTGCTGTCATTGAGGCCTGGCGAGTTGTGCGTGCCAGCCTCAAGAATCTGATACCATCCGAGGGCTTTGGGGAACCAAGAGCGAAATCTGCAATTTAGAAAATCGCTCTCCTGAGGGTGCATTAGATAGGGTAGAGAAATTACCCACCAGCTTCTGGCCCCCAGCGGGCCCTGGAATCCAACTGACTAGTCAGTAGCCTCTTTTCTCAGCCCCTAACCAACCGTGGGAGAAAGAAGAATGCAGGCTAGGTCCAAAACCCCGCAGTTTATCAGACAGTGTAAGACTTGATGCCACTTGTTTAAATGCAGTCACTTAAAATGTAATCAGAACCACAAGCTGGTGGTGAGTTAAAAAAAAAAAAAAAAACTAAACTAAAACTAAAAACTGGATCTGGATCTGGAGCTGAACTGATTGGTAGGAAAGACTGGGATGGTTGAGACTGCTGCTATTTAGGGAATCGAGGCCTTGAATGCCGAGTAGGTTCTGAAGGCTGGGAATAGGGCAAAAATCTTCTGTGGTCAAAATAACACTTGAAAATCTGCTCAGAAAGTGCCTTATGGATTCCTAGCACCGTCTGTGTTGTCTTCACTGTTGAGCAGATACTCCAATATTCAAGCTCGAGTATTACAAGTCGAGCTCACTTAGATTTAAGGGTCGTATTAAATGAAAATAGCATCTCACTCACCACGTGACACACTCACCCTAGCATTCTTGCCAAGAGCCACATAAGAACTGAGACCCGCCTGGAACTTTACGGGGCTCACTGCTCCCCGGCTCAGCTTCTACTCCAGGTCATAAATTCGCAGAATGAAAGGCAGAATGAATAGCCTTCACTATCTAAATTCTTACTCCTCTCTCTGTCTCAGTTGGGGGAGTGGGGGAGTTGGGGGCAGCATGTCATTCAATATCCATACATAAGATGTATGACTTATGCAATTACAGTTTGAGGAAATCTCATCATAATCAGTTAGGTCTTAGTTTTTCACTGTATTCTACTCTAATTAAGCCTGTGATTCCAAGGTGGCACTTTAAAATAAACTATTCATATTCGGGAGTGAGGATATACCGTGAATTTTAGTGTCTGAACTTTCTGGAGACGGAAAGCAAGGGTGGAAAAAGTCACTAGAAGCATCTCTCGTAAGCTGGAGATAAATGAAGGAAGTGGGACTTGGAGAGGGGGTGGACAGGAGTGTGCAGCAGGTCAGGGGAGGTTTCCAGAAGCCCGAGACAACTAATTGGAGGCTCTGCATGGGGACATAAACAGCGAGTGATATTTCAGGCAGAGGGTCTGTGGGGAGGATCAAAAGCAAGAGAAAGGGGACTCACGGTTGTTAGAGAAGCAAGGTGAGTCCAGGAGCCCTTCAGCCTTGTTAGCATCAGTAGGAGCTTGGGTTTAGAAGCACTGGAGAGCTTCTGGAGGGTTTGAGCAGATTGGCCTTTTAGAATCCTGAGATTTATAGAGAATGTTCTGGAAGGGATTCATTGGGATGAGGGGTACCACCATTCTAGGAAAGAGTCTCCTGTGTTATTTTGAGGCAGCCTGGTCCCTCAGTCTCGTTAGCCCGGTAAGAAACAGACCTGATCAGGCCTCTTGTCCTTCTGCATCCTCATCCCACGTGTGACTGTTTATAAGAAATGGAAACGGGTTAGCAGGTAGGAGGGAGCTCAGAAGTGGTGGGGAATGCACCGGGGTTCGTGTGCCCGCCTCCAAGGAAGAACAAGAAACACAATAAGCGGTCCCAAGCCCAGCCCCAGATGCTCGGCCCACCTCCTCGTCAGCCCAAGGCTGGAGCTACCCCATCCCTCTTGGTTCAAAATTCCCGGTTCTTGAGCTCGAGCATCTGCTTAGTCAAACCTGGATTTGGTGGACTTCAGCTGTGGCTAGGGGCCTGGAGGGGGCCCTCTGAGAGCACCCCCCCAAGAGGTCCCCAGTACTGTGTTCCTGGGCTTGCCTTGCCTTTTGGACTGGAACAGAAACTTAGATATCCAGGTTTCTGTTTTGAGACTTTGTTCAGCATCTTAGTTGTTGTTGATGGTGGGCAGGTATGTTTTTTAACGAAGCAAAGTAAGTAAACTAGGAACCTTAATACGCTTACCTGACAACGTGTCCCGGCGTCAGTCCTCTAACATAGCAGATTTCACTCTTGTTCCCAGGAGTGGAAGGCTCACCGAAAGAATCTTTTTGAAAAGCATCTTATTTCAGACTACCCTTCGTTTTGACTCCTAACAGCAATCGCTTTTAGTTCTTCCGACCCTGGGACAACAGAAACTCAGAGGTGTGGCGTCTCTCCTGATAGCCCTGCAGCAGGGGAGGGGAGTGACCCTATGATGGCAATGGCGCATCCCAGGGAGGGTGGAGCCAGTGGTGGCTTCGTTCTCCCACACGACTACCAGACTTTTCTGCTCTGTGGGGATGTTCCTCCAGCCCCAGGACCTTCGGTCACGGCTCAGGGCTGCATTTCTGGGTCCCCTGACCCCAGGTTGCTGATGCCCCGCTCTTCGTTTAGGGAGATTCAGGATGAGGAACTGCAGAAGTTCTGTTCCCGGGTTGTGAAGCTGTTGCAGAAGGACGACCCGGGGCCCGACGCAGTAGATGCCCTGCAGAGGCTTTTCCTCATCATCTCAGCCACGAAATATAAGAGGCGGTGAGTGTGCTGATCTTCGGGCGCCAGGGTGGGAGGCAATGCAGGCTCCCAGAACAGGAGGCCATGATGGTGGGCTGTGCCTGCCCACACATGGCCGGTTGGCGCTGGGCCTTGGTTTCTTACAGCCGTGAAGGCTCGCGGCACTCGCAGGGAGCTCTCTCTGCCGGCCAGGGGCCCCAGGCAGCTTCTCTGGCGGGGGTGCCGGTGCTCCCCTGGTGATGTGCCCCCGTCCCTGTGGCGTTGCCTTCCCAGGCTGGAGAAGACGTGTGTGGACCTGCTGCAGGCCACCCTCTGCTCGCCCAAGTGCCCCGAGCAGCTCCAGCTTCTCTGCACTGCCCTCCTGAGAGAACGGTCGCCCTCCGATGGCCTGAGCCTGTCCTGTGAGCATGTCCAGAGCAGCCGGCAGCTGAGCCTGGTGGCCTCGGTGCTTTTGGCCCAGGTGGTGTGCCCGTCCTGTCCGCCGGGGTACCCGCCAGCCTCCCCCACATCGTCCTACTCCCTCCCCTCCTTGTTCTCGGGGAAGGGGCAGGGCTCTGGGAAGGCTGATCCCTGCTGCTCTGGTCACGCTCCTGGACTTGGCATGAGGGGGCATTATGGAAACAGCGATGCTTGGGCAGCGGTGGCCTTCAGGACCGGCAGCCCCTTCGCCAGTGTTTCCAGACCAGATGACATGTCGGTCACACATTCAGGAGCGTCATCGCCTCACATTCCCCGTGTTCCATTTGAAGGGTGACAGAAAGGGGGAGGTCCAAAGCGTGGGCCAGCACGCCTTCAGAATCCTCGAGAACCGGCAGCCCGACGGGCCCAGTCTGAGGCACCTGCTCCCGGTCGTGTCCAGGGTCATGCACCTGGCCCCGCATACCCTCCATGAAGGTAGTCACCCTTCCCGAGAGGCCTGAGCGGGCATAGAGGAAGAGGAGCACCCTTCTGGGTGGCCTGAGGGCCCAGCACCCTGTCCAGAGCTTGTTTTCATGAAAAATCTGCCAGTGCCCCTGTAGTCCCAAGTCTGGGATTGACTGTTTCCCACATGTTGTCCCCACCTCCCCCCACCCACAGACCAGACCAACCTGCTCAGCAAGAGGTTGGTGGACTGGCTTCGCTACGCCAGCATCCAGCAAGGGGTCGCACACACTTCTGGAGGCTTCTTCTCCACATCCCGAGCCCGGCAGGTGAGCCTGGAGACTCCGAACCTCCTTGTCCCTACCCACGTTGGCCAGCCTGCCATAGGGTCCCATCAGCTCCTCCTGTCCTTCCATCTGCCCTGGTTCCAGAATGATCCCTCTTTTGTGTCTCTTTGCTCCCTGGGGTCAGAGCCCCCCAGCTCATGATGCTGAGCGCCAAACCCGCTGGCAAGGGTCACTAAACTCCCGGAGGCCCATGCCCGCTAAGGCGCCAGTCCTCGAGAGCATGGGGACAGGGCTCCCACACAACCACCCCCCCCCCCGGGTATCTGTGAGCCCGTGGGCCGTACCCCAGCCCCACCAGCCTTGGATGCTAGCACCTCCCCAGCCCGGGTCCGCACAGCCCGTCCTTCCTTGCCTCCCGCAGCCAGGCCCTGTCACAGAGGTGGACGGGGCGGTGGCCTCGGACTTCTTCACGGTGCTGTCCACGGGCCAGCACTTCACAGAGGACCAGTGGCTGAATGTGCAGGCTTTCTCCATGCTCCGCACGTGGCTGCTGGCCAGTGGCCCCCATGGCTCCAGCAGCCCGGACACAGGTGGGACATGGGGGCGGGGACCGGACATGGTTGGGACCATGCCCGGTCCCCCGCCCCAACACTGGCTGCCCTGGCTGAGCCTCCTTAGTGAGGCTCCTCCCCCATCAGCGAGGCTCCTCCCCCTGGTGCGGGAGAAGCCCCTGAGGCCCCTGAGCTGACGGCCACTTTAGCGGGAGGTGTCCAGACAGTCTCTCCAAAATCCTTCTTCCATGCAGAGCGACCAGCGGTGGAGACAGGCTTCCCCGGGGAGGCTTCCGGGGGAGACGGCTCCCCTGCCCGGGGCGTCGAGCAGGGGTGAAGGTGGCCATCGTGGGGACACCGCGTCCCTTGAGCACCTCGCTCTCCTTTGCAGACGACAAGTCGGAGCTGGAGGGCTCCACCCTGTCCGTGCTGTCGGCCACGTCCACCGCCAGCCACCTGCTGCCCCCGCGGGAGCGGCTGAGGGAGAAGGCCTTTGAGTACTGTCAGCGGCTGCTGGAACAGAGCACGCGGCGTGAGTCCTGGGGCCGCGCCTCCTGCCTGCGCACGCGTCTTGGCTGCTCGTGGGGGGCTGGAGCCTGGACAGCCTCTTTGTCCCAGGGACCCTATGTTCCCGGCACAGACCCCGGGGAGCTGTCCAGGGGCAGAACCTGTCCACAGCCTCCCGTCCATCCCCCCTGGGGGCGGGGGCGCTGTCTCCTCAAGCTTCTGGACCAGGGCACTTCTCGCTCACTGTGTTGCTGACTGGAGACCAGTGGCCTTTCTTCCCTCCCCAGGAGCCCTGAGGAAGGCAGACGCGGACCTGCAGAAAGCCGTAAGTGCCGGCGGGGCGCCCCCTCCCCAATCCCCCCACCCTTCTCTTCCAAACACCCCCTCCCCCACATCTCTGCAGTGCCTGGTGGAGGCTGCGCTGGTGCTGGACGTGCTGTGCCAGCAGGACCCGTCCTTCCTGTACCGCTCGCTGTCCTGCCTGCAGGCTCAGCACGCCCGGCTGTGCGGGGACCCGGCGTGGGCACGGGCGCTGCTGCCCATCGCGCAGTTCTTCCTGAGCCACGGTGAGCCTCGGAGCCTGTCATGCGTGGGGAAGCAGGCTCCTCTCTTCCAGTTGGGGGCGCTCCTTCCTTTGTTCGGAGAACCATGCTGTCTGAGGGACACTTTGCACCCATTAGGAGGGTTTTAAATGGGTTTAGGAGTGGACCGAAGTTGAGCAGCTTCAGGCTGATCTTGGAATCCTCTTTGCCACAAGAGTTCACAGGAATTTCGTGTGAGGGGCTGTGAAACCACCACCTTCCAAAGAACGTTCTACATTGTGTGATCCAGGGGATTGGACGGTTGTGGGAGGCTCTTGGGGAAGGCCGGATGCAGCTCAGCCAGGGTTCCCCGTGCAGCACACACACGTCAGGGCCCTGGTGTCCCGGACTCTGAGCGCCCCCCGCCACCAGCAGCAGGGGCGTCCTTGTGACGAGGTGGGGTCCCTCATGCCAGAGCCCAGGCCCTGATGAGGCCGGTGTGTTTCAGGGGAGGCAGCTGCTGTGGACTCGGAAGCCATCCTCCAGTACCTGTTCGCCAGGGTCCCCTGTGAGCTCTTCCACAGCCCCATGCTGGCATTCGAGTTCGTCCGCTTCTGCAGGGACAGCCTGCCCCTGTCCGGCAGGAACCTTGACATTCTCAAGCAGAGCTTCCCCAATCTCTTCAAGGCACGTCCAGTGGTCTTTGGGCCAGATTCGGAGGCCACGGCTGGGTGGAGGAGGGGTGCAGTGTCCCTCCCTCGTCCTCCCTTCAGGGAAGTGGCCTGGGGTGCTGAGCCCCTTCAGATGAGTTGCGAGGCTGGGCCGTGGCTGATCATAGAATCAGTCCTGATTGTCGCAGCTGGTGGGCTCCTCTCATCTGAGAGCCTCGGCTGCTCTGCTGAGCCCTTTGGATGCTTCTTTTGTGACTGGCTGTGGTCACCGCGTGGTTTTAGCAAATTCAGCTGGAGTCTCAGTCGTTTCCTTAGAGGAAAAACAATGACAAGTGGCAAGTGGTTGCTTTAATTGTTGGTACAGAAGTGAATGCAGAAGCAGAGTAGCGGCAAATGGAGGTGGCTCAGGGAAAGGGGGGGTGACCGACACCCCTGCCTATCTGGGACCAAGGTGTACTCCCCTGCGGCAGCCTGTGGGCTCCAAGCCACTGCCTGCCGCTGGGCCACGTGCCCCACGCAGGCCCTCCTGGTGGTCACCACACTTGTCCCGCAGCTCCTGGCCTGGAACAGCCCGCCCCTCACTTCCGAGTTCGTGGCGCTCCTGCCGTGGCTGGCAGACCCCGGCACGGCCGCAGAGATGCTGCACGCGCTGCTGGACCTGCCCTGTCTGACCGCGGCCTTGGATCTGCAGCTCAGGTGAGCTCCAGGGACCACGTGATGCCTGCCCTGGGTCCCCTCCCATTGCCAGCCGGATCCCTCCCGTTCCCTGGTGTTCCCTAAGCTGCCCTGAGGAGAGTACCTCCCTCCAGCCCCGGAGCCCCCCACCTATGTCGGCGGGAGAGCCTCACCCTGCAAGTCCAGGCCCTGAGGCTCACTGTTGGCACCGGATGACGTCTGCTGTCTCTCCGCAAGGCCTGGGGCCTAGTTGGGCTTCCAGTAGCCTGGGCCCAGAGTCCACATCTGAGCCTGACCTCGAGCATCTGCTTGCTCACAGGTTGTCACCAGCTGCGTCCGAGAGGCCTCTGTGGGACGCCTCCGTCAGGAACCCCAGCTGCCTGGAGGCCTCCCGGGACCCACAGTTCCAGGCTCTTCTTCAGTACCTGTTGCGGGCCAAGGCCAGCGGAACCGTGGAGAGGTAGGGCTGCTGGGCCCAGGGAGCCCCCGGGGTGAGGCCTGCTCCGGTCGTCCCCAGCCCCATAGCCCTGGGCATGCTAGGAGAGCACCTATGCGAGGTCAGAGCCTGTTCCCAGGGTGGGTGGGACATGTCTGGGGACATCTGCCCCTGGGCCTCATGCCTTCTAGCCTGCGGTTGCCCTGTGCCCCTGGCAGGCACTAGCCACGCCGTGGGTGCTCACTGGGCACAGCCCCGATTCAGTCCCCACAAACCTGCAAAGTTGCCACTGTGGTGACTCCATTGTCCAAAGGGAGCCACCGAGGAGCAGCATCCCCAGGAGCCAGAGGGGCAGGCAGGATCGGAACCAGGCGTCCTGACTGCAGACCCCATGCGCGCCCTTCCTGTGTGCCATGGGAGCAGTGCAGCTGACGATGGGAGCGCAGCTCTCAGCAGGAGGCAGCGCGCGTGGTGCTGGGGACGCCCCCGAAGAGGAGGGGAGCACATGTGGTTTCAGACCTCGGTCTGGGCCACGGCACTGTGACCCCGTCCGCTCTCCCCTCAGGCAGCAGCGTGTCTATGGGTCCCAGGGGAGCAGGGGTTGGGCACTCAGTGGGACGTGCGATGTGTCCTCCAGGTTGGCGCCCCTCCACCAGCTGCTGCAGCCCATGGCCAGCTGTGCCCGGGTGGTCCAGTGTGCCGAGGCCGTGCCCACGCTGCTCCAGGCCTTCTTCTCCGCCGTGACCCAGGTGAGCCCGCTCCCAGCGCCTCTGTTCCCATGGAGGGGCTGTCCCTGGGCCTTGGTAGGGCCAGTGTCCTTAAACACAAATCCTGCTCTGGATCAATGAGAGGCAGCAGGAGGGATGGCCCGTCCCTCCCCAAGAGCGGGTGTGGGCTGGCAGACCCAGCTGGCCCCAGAGTCAGGGCCGGGGCTGAGTCTGTGTCTCCCTCCTGATCTCCAGTTTGCCGACGGGGTTCTGACCAACCAGCTGGCGCTCCTGCTTCTGGAGAGAAGTGACTCCCTTTACCAGGTGCCCCAGTACGAGGCCAGTGTGCACAGGTGGGCCCTCCTGCTGGCCCCACGGGGTGTCACCCCTCCCACCACCCCACCCCCGGTTTCACTGCCCCCGCTCAGCCTGCCTCTGCTCTGAGTCCCCACCTCCCCTGGGCTGCACCCCCTTCCAGCTGCCCTCTGCAGCACGTGTCCTGGCCCCCAGCATCAGCCCCGGGCCTAGCTGCTGCCCACGCTCCTGGCCCCGGTCTAGTACACCCCCACGTCCATCCTTCCTCCCCCAGGTCTGTAATCTCCGGTGCTGGCCCCAGTCCCTCTCCATGGAACTTTCCAGACCATCTGTGCCCTGTTCCGCAGGCCTGATCCACACAGGCCAGTGCTCAGGCCACTAAGCAGCCCCAGCTTCCTCCCCGGTGGGCCGTGGGTTCCTTTAGGGGCTGAAACCATCTGGTCCTTGGCCTGCTCAGAGGCTTTTCCCTTCACCTCCTGGCTCTGGTTCTGGATGGGGGGGCGGGCACGGTCTGGGGCCAGGGGGTGGCTGCGGCCCAGCAGTGTCCTCCCCGGGCAGGGTGCTGAGCTCCCAGTTCCTGGTCCTGTGCGCGCGGCACCCGTCACTGGTGGTTGAGCTGGCAAAAGAGCTGCTGGAGTTCGTGGGGAGCGTGAGCAGCGTCCACAGCCGAGGGGCCATGCTCGCCTCCGTGGTAAGGCTGGCCACCCAACACCACCCCTCTCCCATACTGGGGTGCCTGCCGGGACTGAGGCTCTGTCCCCATCCAGGTCTGGGCCGTCGGTGAGTACCTGTCCGTGTCCTGGGATCGGCGGTGCACCGTGGAACTGATCAACAGGTTCTTCGAGGCCCTGGAGGCCCTGCTATTCGAGGTCACCCAGTCGCGCCCATCCGCCACCCTTCCCGAGTGCCCCCCACAGGTCATCGCTGTGCTCATGACCACACTGACCAAGCTGGCCTCCCGGAGCCAAGACCTGATTCCCAGGTACTGGATGGGGCAGGAGGAGAAGGGGAGTTGGCTCCAGATGCCTTCCTGGTCCCTGAGGTCTGCACGTGGCCCGCAGCATGAGGGCTCCGGTCAGACACCGGGGGCATGGGCGGCGTCCCCGTGGCCTCACCGCTCCCATCTAACACCCCACCCACCCTGGAAGCCTCAGCTTTCATGTGAGGGGTGCACCTGCAGCTGACTGACTGGGAGCCCCTCATTCTCAGGGTCTCTCTGTTCCTGTCAAAGATGAGGACCCTGGCCCAGAGCCCGGCACCAAGCTCCGTGAACCGTGAGGATGGGGCGGCAGCCATCCACACGCGGGCCACTGAGCTACTGACGCTGCTAAAGATGCCCAGTGTGGCCCAGTTTGTGCTCACGCCCAGCATGGAGGTGTCTGAGCCCCGCTACCACCGCGATGCCAACATGGCCCTGCCCCTGGCCCTGCGCACCGTCAGCCGCCTGGTGGAGAAGGAGGCGGGCCTCCTACCAGGGGGAAGGGATGCCGACCTGGGGGACGCTGGCCAGGCCACAGATTAAGAGCCCGGTATTAGGGCCGAGCTGCGGCTGCCGTGAGCAGGGGGTGGCCTGGGTGCGTCTGGGTCCCTACCTGCTGGTTAGGCTATCCCATCCTCAGCCTTTGGATGTCTGTCTCCTGTGCTGAGCTGTGCGATGAAACAGATCGGACTTGGAGCTCTCGCCCTGCTGGGGGGCTGGATGGGACCCCTTGGTCTATTTCTGGTGCCTCCTTGTTTGGGGGCAAGAAGAAGAACGCAAACAATAAACCTCTTTCAGAAAGTCCCTGTGTGCACGGGGCAGGGCAGAGGGCCAGGTATGGGCGCACTGTTGGGCTGGGAGGCCTGGCCCCAGGCAGGTGGGGACCCCCGCCCAGCTGGGACAGACACCTGGGTCCATTCCTTCCTACCACGTCCCCACAGGGTCCCAGACCTTACAGAAATAAGAGCACAAATGTGGGCGATCAGAACGGGGAGCCGCGTGACCCTCCTGCTGGTGCAGCTGCCACTGGGAAGGGCCTTTGGTCAGTGTCCTTTCTTAGCCCGCCTTCTGATGCTGCTGAATGTTGGTAGACGCTGAGGCTGGGCGCTGGGGCCCTTCTGGCCTGCAGCCCCCTGCCATCCAGAGGGAGAGCAGGTACAACCCAGAGCCTCAGAGCGAAGCCAGGATCCGTCTGCTATTCTGCTGAGTCGGGGAGACTCGCTGAGTGTGGAGGCTTCAGAGAGGTGTCGTGATTCCCCCCCCCCCCCCCCCAGTGCCTGCTGCCCCTGCTGCACTGTCAGCTGCTCGCCTTGGACAT
>PITA01002367.1:50421-75861 GCA_004023965.1 Spilogale gracilis | reverse complement strand
AAGCAACTGCGCGGCTGCGGCGGAAGGAAGCGGCGCGGGGACGGAACCGCGCGGCCCCGGGCGCCGGCCCGCCAGGAGTGTCCGCCTCGGCTCCGCTTGGCGTCCCGGCCTCCGGAGGACTTCGGACACACGACAGGTAACGCGCCCGCGGAGCGGAGCGGTGGGCGTCGGGGCCGGGGCGTGCCTGGGGCCAGCCCGGTCCTCCGAGGGCGAGGCAGCACCAGCCGTGCGGTTCCCCGACCCACCCCTCAGGGCCTCCCGTCCGCCCCCACGCTGACACCCCCTGCTCCGTGGCCCGGGGACAGCAGGCCAGGTCCCCGGACCTGAGCCTTCCCCGCCCCACGCCGACCCCGCGGGGCCACGGGGCCCCGGACCCCCGGGCCCCCGAGTTAGGAAGAAGGCCAGGGTTGAGGATCTGTGTTTCTCTAGAGGGAAATATTAATTTTGCAAGACGCTTCGGCGGTCTGTTTTCAATTAGAGCTCAGCTTGGGTGTTTTCAAATCTACAGGTGCTGTGAGTTTGGGTCCCAGAACTGCGTGAGAAGGAGGTGGTGACAGGTTTTGAGAAGACAGGTTTCCCTTCGGAGCCAAGGCCAAGCCTTTTCATTACGTTTTGTCAGGTAAACTTTCACGCTGCCTGGGAATAGAAATTATCCGAGTTCAAACCTCCCAGGGTTCTCAAAGGGCAGACAGAGTTACAGGTCAGTTTTTCACTCCCCAGGTTTGCCGCCCAGCCTCCCGCTGGGCCTCCTGGTGGGGGTGGGGGTGGGGGGGCTCACCGCCCACTGACAGTGGGCTTCCTGGCCCTTATACTTTGGCCAACAGACTGCAGACGCTAGGGAGCGGAGCTGGAAACGTGCTGGGGAGCTGGGCATGTTTGCCGCCACTAAGAGAACATTCCAGGCCCATGTGACGGCCTGAGAGTTTGGGAGGCCCCCACTTGGAGCTCAGAACCTCCTCCAGCTGCAATGAGTGACGTTAAGTGAATTGTTTTAGGACCTGAACACCATCTTGTTTTTTCAGATGGTAGCAATGTTTCCTCACACGTGTATCCTGTCTGTAAAAGGGGGCGCAAGCTGGGAGCAGTAAACAAGCCTGGAAGGGGCCTGCTGGGAACTGTGCGTGTGTCGCTGCTCCCAGGGCTCTAGCCCCTCGGAAACTCAGTTACGTGATGTCCCCGCTTGGGCCCTTTAGCTTGTTTTCCTTCAGCGCGCATAGGGGTGAGCGGCCGAGACCAGGAAGCGGGCAGGCCTCATTTGGACTGCACTTGGCCTCTCAGAATTTGCGCCCTTGTTTCGGTTTGAGGCTCTAAGCATTTTCCTTTGGGTTTAATCATGTGTTTAAAACGAGTTTTTAAAAAATACATGCGATCTGGCATTTTGGGGACTCAGCAGCAGGCTATGGTTTGAAGCAGGCAGAGTCCTGGTGCCACCGAGCTGGAGGAGGTGTGCACCCACCTTCCCTCTGCGCTCGCCAGCAGGCACCCCCAAGCCCAGTGCTCGGGGCTGCTCAAGGACACCACTGGGGGACCAGGGGTGGGGACTCCCTCCCTGAGACCCCTCTCAGTGTGAGGGGTGCGTTGGCAGCTGTCAAGCCAGGATCTCTCTTCCACCAGGTCTCTGTTCCTCTCCAAGAGGACAGCCCTGAGCTCTGTGCTGCAGCGGCCACTGCCAAGCCTGCTGAAGATGCCAGATGTGGGTGTCTGTGCCCTGCTGTTACCGTGCCCCCCAACATGGCCAGCCGCTGGTGGAGGTGGTGAGTCTCCTGCCAGGGTACGGGGACCTGGGGGACCCCGGCCACAGATTACTAGCTGGTATTAGGGCCAAGTCGTAGCTGCTGTGAGCAGAGAAGTGGGGAGCACGAGGAGGCCCGGGTACCCCGAGTGGATGAAGGCTCCCACTGCAATCTGTGGGGGCAGGCGGTTCTAGACCGCTGAAGTATGCTGAGTAGGAGCTCCTTGCTTTGGGGCAGGGTGGGGGCAGTCAGAGTTAGGACCCCGAGCGTCATGGGGATCCTGTGTCCTCCCGGGAGCCCAGCACCACACCCACCTTAGCGCCACATATCACCACTCCCTCTGAATATGAAAGATAGTTTATTGAATCTGTACATTTCCCTTAAAATCTTTAAACATAAAAGCTTTGTAATAAATGTTACAACTTGGTGGTATCTGTTATATAAATAAAATATACACTGAGATGTACAGATTCCCCAACAAGGAGCACGGGAACAGCTTGGCAGGTGGCGAGGGAGCAGGGGGGCCGTCACCCTAGGGGGACGGTGTGCGGAAGCGGATCTTCTTGGCCGTTTCCATGTCAGACTTGGCAACCAGAAACCGCATCTTCTTTCCCCCGTGTCGGATCAGGTCCACGGCCCTGAAACCCGAAGGTGGGGGGAGGGTGGTGGAGCCAAGCTTGTAGTGGCGACTCCCCACAGGCTCAGCCTCGGGGATGGTGAGGTGGGTAGGGCTTCTGGGGGGCACTGGGGCTGCGCTGTGCTCAGAGGTCAGAGCAGCGGCCTGAGGGCTAAGCCTCGGCTCCCTCGTCCCCACCACGGGGCCTGGGGCTCCCCCGGTGGCTGTGGCCCAATGGTGGGAGTACCTCAGGTAGCTGACACCCATCAGGCTGCTGCCGTTCACCTCCAGGATGCGGTCTCCCAGGGACAGGCGGCCGTCCGCCGCCGCGGGACTGCCCGGGAGTAGGGTCTGGATGTAGAGCCCAGGGGCACCCAGCGGCGTGTGCTGGGGGAGAAGCGGCAGCTTCAGGCTTCCCTGCGCCACCGTCATGGCCCCCAGAGGCCCTTCCCTCCACCCTGATGCCTGTGAGCCCACCCTACCCTCACCTCAGACCCTGGTCCCAGCCAGCCTCCCATGCTGACCCCGCGAGCTGGGGGCCACTCACCAGCCCGTCGATCAGGCCCATCCCCAGCCCAGAGGGGCCCCGCTCCAGCTCCACCACAAAGACGTAGCAGAAGTCCTCCGTGCTGGAGCTGCGGCTCGAGGGGGCTGGAGGGGGCTCATCCTCAGGACCCACACCGTCTCCTGAGCAGGCAAGATGCGGGGCCGCTGTCTCCACTGCTGCAGCAGCCAGCCCTGTCCTCAGGAAAGGTGCTCACCAAGCTCCTGCCAGTCCCCGACTGACTAGCCTCGGGATGAGGGGTCTGGGCCCCCTCGGGGTTGAAGATTCCAGGGACCAAGCAGGGGCCTCTGCTCAGGCTCCCTATCCCTCCACAGAGCTCTCCTGAGACCCTTTTCCTTCCTCTGCACTTCTAAGTGGTGATGATGCCACCTCTGTCCAGCCCCCCCAGCACTAGGGCCTGCAGCGAGCCTGTACCCTTCCTGCACTGGGACCACCTTGGGGAGCCTGTGCCTTCTCCAGGAGTACGGTGTAGCCACCATGCTGCGGCTTCCCCAGCCCTCTGCATCCCCCTCCCCTGTTCTCATCACCTGAGCCAGTCCTCCCTCCCTTCCTCTACCCTGGGGGAAGTGACTTAGCCCCGCAGACGACGTGGCCTAGTCATCCCGCGCTGTGGGCGTTCGTGGGCAAGCACAGCGAGCCCCGGCCACACATGCCACCAGGACCTCGTGGGTGGCATGACCCCAAGGGGCCCTGTCAGGTGGAATGGATGGGGCGCAGGCTTGAGCCTGGGGACACGTCTCACCTTCTGGAGCTGCATTCCTCCTCCCTTCTGGGAGCACTTTCCCGCAGGGGCCTCTAGGCTCGGGCCAGTCAGGGACAGCAGGCTCGAGGCCCAGCGGGGTGCTGGGAGGCGTGAGCAAGCACGAGGAGTCTGTGTGTGGAGGGCCAGCCTGGGGGCCACCGTGGCTCTGCCTTCCTGAGGGGCCCTGTGTGCGGGGAGCCCCAGCAGAAGGCAGAGTGTGCCCCTGGCTGGCTTCCCGGGCTTCCTTGGAAACCAGTGGGCCACTCTGGCCCTCAGAGTGCCCTTTCGGAGTGGTGTGGTGCAGGCCCTGGCAGGGGGCAAAGGGAGAAAGAGCTCAGGGACTCAGCAGCCTGGCGTGGTGGGAGAACCAGAGGGGCTCCGGGCACTCCCAGGGGCGGCCCAGGCCCTATGCCAGCTGCCCCACCTTCCGAGTCCACGCCCTGACAGCTGTGCCCGGGTACCTCGAGGCCCCTGGACTGGGAAGGCCCCCCAGCAGGGCTGGGCGTGCTGCGCAGGCTCCACAGGAAGTGGCGAATGTAGAGAAGGTGCTGGTAGATGCTGTCGTCCAGGCGCTCAGCCTCCACGTCCACCTGGAAGCCCTCGCTGGGCAACACGATGGGGGGAGGGTTTTCATACGACTCCAGGACCTCCTCTGTGGGCAGGGGCGACAGCATGAGCGTCCTCCACGACCAGACTTGCTGCCCCTCGCTGGCACACCAGCAACCGCTGCCCTGCCCCTGCCCAAACCCATGCTCGGCCCTCGGCTCTCCGTGTCCGGTAACTGCCTAGGACGCAGCTCGAGCTGCTGACCTGAACCTCCACCCACGGCCGGGCCCCCACACCTGCCCCTCCGGGCACTCCCCCTGCCACCAGCGGCCTACGTGTCCCTGGGATCCAGACAGTGGGGGGCCATCTGCCCTGGCACAGGCCCACCCCCAGCAGCAGGAAGGCCGGCACCCACACCATGGGGGTCCCCCAGCAGAGCACCCGCCACATGGCAGGCCTCAGAAATGAGCCCTGAGTCTGGCTCAGAACAGGCCTTCCATCTGGGCAGAGGCCCTGGGGGCGGGGAACCTCTTTCCAACTGTATCTTCTACCCCTTTTTGTGGGCCATAATGTGAGTCACGTGACAGGTGTCTATTTGTAAGACATGGGCCTACGTAGGTTGTAGGCGTGCACACGAGGCGCAGACCCTGCTCTCCTCCTGGTCAGCTGTGCCCCAAGTGAGGCCCCAACCTTGGGGGACCTTTGACCTGACCTGGAGGTTGGAATGGGGCCATGGGGCTCTGACCCCCCCCTTCTGTGAGGGGCTTGGGGCCCCCGAGGAAGTTCCCTGAGTGGCTCCCCTTTGCCCTAACACGGTGCACGGGGCCCCTGGCTTCTGGCTCGGAGGCAGCTCACCTGACTTGAAGGCATCGGGGCTGTCCGGGGCGCCTGGCTCCCAGGCACTCACAGGGCCCACGGCCGAGGCCAGCTGGTACTGGGTCAGCAGCCGGTGCAGCTGTGCGGGGCTCAGGGTGGGGAACACAGCCCGCAGGTTTGCCCAGCTCATCTGTGCAACAAGAAGGAATTTGTGGTCATAGGCCCCCCCAGAAGGCACAGCCACACTCCCAGAGGGGTTTTCTGGGTGCTCAGGGGGCTGGGGCAGAGGGCCTGGGCTTCCTGGTCCCCTGCTCCCCTGCTCCCAGCTCATTCATGCAGGGCCTTGGTGCCCATGGCGCCCAGTGAGATCAGTGAGGGGGTCAAAGCCCCATGGGCATCTCCAGTGAAAGCTGGGGGGGGGGGGGCGTTCCCAGGGGGCGGCCAGCAGGCACCCCACCCAGTACCCTGTCCCACAAACATGCCTCCCACCACATCGCCTCATGGGGCTGAGAAAGGAGGGAAAGAGCCCCACGGACCTGAAGAAAGAAAAAACAGGATTCCTGCCTCAGCACATAAGAGACATGATCAGCTGGGCTGAAGACAAGCATGAAGGCAATGCCTTCCACCATCTGGGACCCCCGAGATTGGCTCCATGGGCGCAGCACGGGGAGATGCCCTCGAGTGCAATCGGCCTAAGCCATGCAAAAGTGGTGAAATCCCACAGCTTGTACCATCTCCCCAACACTGGTCTCCACTGGTCAGGGATGCCCCTCCTCTCTTTCTGGAGCCCTCCCTTCTGCTCTCGGGGTGAATCCTCCTTTCTCTGACACAGGCATTCACAACTGCCCCTGCCCTTGGGGGGGCCAGTCCACACTTGTGGCTTCCAACGTGGCTCCTGAAAGTCAGAAACCACTGACGGCTCATCTCCAGGATGTGTCCTATGTTTATTCTTCTAAAAAATTCCCAGGCTTCCTGTGGCCGCGGTCCCCTATGATGCTCAGTTTCCCTTGAGTCTGTTCCACCTCCGAGCTCTTGGCTCCAGGCTGCGCGCACTGGCACCTTGGGGTGGGAGGGGGAACGCCTTGGTCCCCCCTATGCCACGGCTGCACCTTGCCTGCTCTTTCCCGACTCCAAGTGTTTGTAGCTGCAGTCTCACTGGTGGAGCCTTCTCTTTTCCCATCTTGTCTTCACTTCTCTGCTTCTCTTCTGGGTTTACTGCCGAGGGGCCTGGGCTGTGGGTAGCAAGTCCCCTTTTTTGAGGGACAACTGTGTCCCTAGGCCACCTTGCCGGGAGTGCAGGGCAGCTGCTGGGAGCTGTTGGACCCAGACGGTGCGTTTGGGTTTGCCCAGTTGCTAGAATCCGGCTTCCCTCCCCAGGCCAAGTGGCGCACAGGGCTGGGGTCGGCGAAGGGGCCAGGGCCCAGCATGCTCCCGTGCCCTTACCTGAGTGCAGGGATGCTTTCTGGGGGACTTCCTGGACTCTGTCTCCCGATCTTGCCACTGAATCCTTTCTGCTGTCACAGTTTTAGTTTCCAAGAATCCTTTTAGTTCTTTTATAGAAGTCTATTTTACAGACACTAAGTCCTCTCTTTATGAAGGTGAGAAGGTTTTTTCATTTTTGTTTTTAAGTTTCTTCTCCCGGGGAAGTCTGTTTCAGGGAATTGCAAACTGGCCCAAGGCCTATACTTGTAGGGCCCTCAAGCTAAGAATGGTGACACTACATGGCCCATGAAGGCTGAAATATTGACCACCCAGCCCTTTATAAAGAAGTCTGCTGACGCAGTCTGTGTCCCCATGACCCTCCCATGTCCATCTCATGCCGGAAGCTGCTCCGCCCTGGCCTAGAGTGGGTGCTGAGTCTGCCCGGCCAGCTCCTGGGGGACCCAGGCCTGCACATGCACCCCCCCAGCCCCCAGGCTGTCCCCGACCACTGGGCACCTCCAAGCCGTGGGGGAGGGGGGAGGGGCACTTGCAACCTCCAGCCCTCAGAAGCTCCCTGGCTGCTAGGAAGCACCCTTTTTCAGGCAGGAGTGAGACGCCTGCTTTTAGGATGACAGCCTGGGTTTCCCCGCCTGGAGACCCTTCATGACAATTCTCTACAGAGTCATCCAGGGCACCCCACCATGTGGGAAGGGGCAGCTGAGGACCGACGCCACTGCTTCGTCCTCTTTCCTGTGCATCTCGCATTGACAACAGTGGCTGGGCCCCAAGCAGGGCTTTGGTAGCCCCGTGACCTCCATGCACGTGTCTGTGCCGTGCAGGCTGCAGCCCCTGTGCGGGCAGAGCCATGGCAAGCTCTGACCGGCAGCCAGGCGCCCCTTACTACGAACAGTCTGAAATGTTTTCCCCAGTTTGACAGAGACCCAGTCACGACTACTTGTTGTTCACGTCCGTCCTGAAGATGCCCCTTCGTCTCCATGCTGGCAGTTGGGAGTTTCGTACTTTCATGACGCTCTTCGAAGAGCCACTCTGGGCCTCTTCCTTCTCCGTTGTCTGTTCACAGCCCTTGGGTTGCCCTCACCGCCACGGCGCCTCCTTCCTTCTCAGCCCTGTTCCCCGCCTGGCGCTCGGAGGCTACATGTTTTCCTCCACAGCTTGGGTGGTCACTCACCTCCTGGCTCCTCCGCGTTCGTTGTCCCTGGGGGCTTGTGCCACCAAGAACATGTCCCGTTTCTGAATTTTCTCTAGCGAACCCGTGTATCACTTTTAGAATAAAAGAACAATCCAGTAACTTGAAAGACACCTGAGCAAGACCTAGTCCCCAGCACGTGGTAGGTTGTTAGCATCCGTGGAGTGATCCCTGGCCATGGGGCCTCGGCGCGGCCAGCACAAGGCCGAGGTCGCTGTGCAGGAAGCCCGTCACTCCCCTCCCCTCCCCGCGCTACGGCCCTTACTAAAAGCACCGGTAACCCAAACCCACGTGCGACCTTCTGTGTGGTGACCTTTGGGCAGAGGCGGAGACTCAGGCTTGGACTCGACCCCCGTCAGGCTGGAGCATCCTGCTGGCTATGCCCGTGGTGCCCATCTGGTCCAGGTGCTCCCGGTGGCACTGGCGGGCCGTGCGGACCTCTCCCCATCATCCCTGGGGCACGCTGAACGTATCGCCCAGCAGGAAAGGGACACCACTGATTTGGTTTCCTGGATCATCTGTGACGACTGCTGGGTAGCTACCGAGATGGGAGTGGGAGTCCTAGCTTTCCGTTGTGCTCCTGACAAGTGACCACATGTGGACACTCAGGCAGTCAGACATCTGGCAGACGTGGGGCTGAGACTGAGGAGCCAGCAAGGCCACACCCTCGCGCCCCCGGGCTGTCTGAACTGAGCTAAGGCCCAGCTTCTGGAAGCCACTACAGCCCCGCCATCCCTCTGCAGAGCCAGCCAGGAGATCGCGTCCCTCCTGCTCCCATCCTCTTGGACCCGGCCTTCTGCCTCTCTCCTCCACTTCTATGGGTCGCATGTTTAGATGGGGCCCAGTGGACAAGCCAGGGCAGGCTCCCCATCTTGGGGCCCCTAACCTTCATCCCATGTGCAGAGCCCACAGTGCCATGTGGGGTCAGACGTCACTGGGGCCACCTGCTTGCAGATGGGCACGGCTGTGGGATGGAAGCCCTCTGCAAGCCCTCAGGGGCCCACTCTGGGTCTGTCCGGCACCCCCCTACCTGGATGAGCTGTGCGCGGGGCGTGGCCAGCAAGTTGAGTGTGCAGGAAAGCTTCCGAAAGAAGTGCTCCCCCGCCTCCCCGTAGCCGGCACTCCTAGTCCAGTCCAGAAGCTGCTGCAGGCGGGCACAGGCCTGGACGCCTCGGGGCCAGTGGAAGCAGCTCAGAGAGGGGCCTGCAGTGGGGAGGGAAGGTGATGCCCAGCTGCTCCCCACGTCACAGGGGTCCTGCCCACCCTCCCCAGGGGGCTCCCCGACGCCTGGCCTCCCTGCCTCCAAGCCTCTGAGGACAGGCTTGATGACTGTACATGGGTTTCCAAGGCCACTAGCCTGCTCAGGGACCTCTCCTGGGTGGGGGGCAGGCACGGGAGAGGCTGGGACAGCCACATAATCCCAAATGCAGAGACCATCCACACCTGCAGCCAAGAACCCCTGTTCCCACCCGGATACCGCCCGTGGACCCCGACCAGCCCAGGAAGGCCACACTGGTGACACGTGCCACGGGCCTCCAGCAGGGCCCCTGGCTGGAAGGAACTGGTGCCCCAAGCCCCCAGCAGGGAGGAGAGCTGGGAGTGTACAGGCCACGTCCCTTCCCTGAGCCTGTCCCTCCTCCCTCCCCACTGGGGCTGCGTGGGGATAAAAGGAACCAGAAAGGCCTGTGCAGACCCTGCTGGGCACCCCTGCTCCTAGAGGCTCCCGCTCTGCCGCAGGAGCTGCTCTGCCCGCTGGACTCTCAGGCAGTGAGGTGCCTCGGCACCCCCAACGCCCACCCGCTCGGCTTCTGCAGCATGGTAGGGGTCCCCAGCCCTGGAGCCTCACCCTTGTCCAGGAGTTGATTGAAGAGCAGAGTGCTGGAGAAGAAGAAGAGGTAGGCCAGCAACTGCGAGGCAATCTCGGGGTGCACCCGGAACTGCCTCAGGAGGTCCAGGGTGGCCTGGTACACGGACACAACGAGGCGCAGGTCCTCGGGCAGCTGGGGGGTGGAGCACCAGCTCTCCCGGCGCTCCGGCTGGAAAGGGGGGCACTCGAGCAGGGCCGGGAGGCAGACGTACAGGGACTGCGGGCGACAGGGAACACCAGCTGCACACAAGCCCCACCACCCAGGCCACAGTGTGTGTCCTGCCCAACAGGCCCCAGCTGCCCAGGGCCGGTGGGCACAGTACCAGCTCCGGGTAAAGGTGCAGAGGACACCAGGAGGGGCACAGAGCCTGGGCCAAAGGGCTGCTGGAGACGCCCCACAGGTCTTGGGGGGAGAGGAGCTGTGCACCTCCTGTTTCAGCAGAGGGTGGTAAGGGGGCAGCCAGCTGGTCCCTCGGGGACCACAGCCCCGGCAGCAGAGCACCCCTCTCACGGAGCCAAGCCAAGGCAACGGCCCTGGTGGAAGGCCTGGTGGGACAGCAGGCACCCTCACTCGTCTCGGGGGTTACGGGGCAGCATCAGCTGCTCCCCAGAAACAAGGTGAAGGCACCACCTCCGAGGGGAATCCTCGCTGCCACCACACCTCAACGTGATGCTGGGACAACAGGTCAAGGGCAACGCACGTCCCCACCCGGACCCCCGGGCACACAGATGGGGGGCTCCTCCCCGTTTGGCCAAGACACTGAGGCTGTGGCCTTCTCAACACGAGGCTCCATGCAGCTGGGAACAACCGTCTGAACTCCATCGGTTCTCCAACCACTGTCCCCAGCGTGCTGTCCCGAACCAACCCCTCTTGCTTCCCACTGGAGAGCAGCTCGGGCAGGTTCCACATCCCCCACCAAACTCATCTGAATTCAAACTCCATCTCAGCGAGTCCCCTGGGCTCCCCCAGTCCAGAGCACCAGCCACAGGAGCCCCTCCTCTCTCGACTCCCCTGCCTGCACCCACTTCGTACCCAGAGGCTCCAACACCCTCTCTGCTCCCCACAATGGCCACCAATGCCCACAGAGCACACGCTCCACCTTCCAGATCACTGCCCAGAGCAGCCAGCCCTCTAGCACCACGGGCCCCCGCGCAGCTGGCCGGCTCCCAGGGCAAGGGTGATGCCAGCAGGAGGGCGAGAAGCTGGAAGCCGTAGCTCAAGGGCACCAAGGCAGCCATTAGAGCCCCAAATCCTCCAGCGATGATGGGAGGAGCACCTCTCTCCTTCCCACCCCCACCCCGGGGCAGCCAAGAGGAGCACACCCCGCCTTGTCCGGCAGCGCCCTACCTTCGAGACGTAGTACACGCACTGCTGGAAGGCATACAGGATGACCTCCTCCAGCACCGCCATGGCCTCCTCGCTGGCCGTCAGCGTGCAGGAGAACAGGGACTCCTTGGAGCCTGCAAGGGATGGCAGCACGCGGTCACGTCCGGAGTGCTCTCGCCATGTCCCCATCCTAGGTTTGGGGATGCAACAGCCAAAGCCCCCCAGCCTGGCCGGCTGCCCTCCGACTGGCTGCCACACCTTCCCGGTGCCCCAGGGCGGAGCTGCTGGCCGAGGCTGTCCAGCTTGCACGCCCGGCGACGCTAAAACGATGCGAGGCGCACCTGAAGCTCATTACTAAATAGGTTCCAGACACGTTTTCTACTGGAGTGAGCAGCCCCAGCGAGAGCAGATTCTAACCCAGCTCCCTCGCAGCCACTTCTCACTCTGGCTAGAGGTCAAAGGAACACCCAGCCAAAGCTCCAAAGGAGACTGTCACTCCACGGGATTGTGACGCTTTTAAGAAGAGAGAAACCAAATGGCCTATGTACCCCATTCTCCCCCCAGCACTGGGACAGACTGCCGGGAATCCTGACAGCCCCTGACAGCCCCTCGGAAGGAGGCAGCCTCGGCTCCATGCGGGTCCCCCAGAAGCACAGGCACCCCACAGGCTGGAGCTGAGCCTGGGGGACTGGCAGAGAGGCCTGCCCAGCAGGGTGAGGGGCTGTCCGTGGATGCCCCATGATCCCTTCCCTCTGGGAGGAGTTCCTGTAAAGGCAAGAACCCCTGGAGAGCAGAAATGTCGTGCGGGGCCTCCCCAACGCGGGAGACAGCGGTGTCTGCTCAGCAGGAGTGCCCACGCCCGGCACCTGCCTGGTCTCTAGCTCGCTCAGCTCGTCGCCTCGTTACCGGAGCTGCGGGCAGGCGGCTGGGATGCGTGTGTCCCGTGCAGTGGGGCGTCGTGCCGCTGTAGCCTTTGCATTTCCACACAGCGCGGGCCCCAGTCTTGGGCTCTCCTCCCAGGGCTGGGAGGGAGGTGCTGGGTCTAATGGGACCTCCCAGGAGCACAGAAGGAAAACAGTGACCCCACCCCCACAAACATCTGGAAGAACCAATGTTCAAGGCACTTCTCTTTCCAGGGTTTGGGGCTCTCCTGCCCCCGGGCCCACAGAGCACCCCCAAAGGGCTCACTCCCCATGAATTGCCTGGCTACACAAGCCAGAGGCCTGCCCTGCCAGCCCAGGGTTCTCCTGAGCCCAGCCTGTGGGGTCACATTTGGGACCGACCCTGATAGGTCTGGCTGCTCCCAGCAACCCCACTGGCCTCCAGAGGAGAGATAAATCAGATAACTTTGGGGGCCCCATTTTGGGGGAGCAAGAGGCTCTTCCTAGGTTGCTGGGCTATAGCAAGCCCAGGCCTACAGAAACACGCAAGGCTGCCCAGTGCTGGCCACGACACCTGCAGACCAAACCTGACCCACAGCCAATTGAAGCCAGCAGGACCAAGGCCAAGAAACCAGTTCCAAACCCTGTCCCTGGAGCGGGGTCTTGGGCGGAGGTGGGTGGGGGGGGTGGGTATGGGGCTCTTACGCGGCCAGCTTGACCTAGAAAGCGGGGGCTCTGGCGGAGGGGAGATGGCAGCAGGAGGCTGGGACTCTGCAAAGCACAAGCATGGGGCGGCTCCCGGCAGATCCCACACCAGTCTTAGACGGAACATCACTGGAAAACCACCTAAAATACTTGTGCCCGTGGTGCAGGCTCTGCTGGGGTTTCCAACCAAGCTGACACTCACACGAGCCTTTGGGGGGGGGCCTGCACTCAAGCTCCCAGATCCGCTCCCAGAGAGCTCTCTGTGGACCAGATCCCCCCACCCCTGCCGGGCCCACCTCCCAGCTGCCTGCAGGAGGGAGGCATCCTGGGTAAGAGCTTCGGACAACAGAGATTGTGGAACACAAAGGCGATTTTCCAGCGTTTGGGACATGACATCTGTTTTCAGAATTCTTCCCACAGAAACTTCCCGCTGCAGGTCAGGAGGACGAGACGTGACCCTAACCCAGCCCCTGCCCCCTGCCGACAGAGCGTCTCTGGGGTCCCCTGGGATCCCCAGTGCCTGCAGCACATGGGACACTGTCTGCAGGACACGCAGGGCCTGCTGTGGCTTCCTCAGGCACGTGCTCCCAGGGCTGGACAGAGGCGGGGCCCCAGCCATCCTCATGCTCTCCCTCCCAGCATAGACTGACCTACGTGACATCCAGGCCCTGGACCAAAAATAATGACCTCCAAGGGCAGAGGCAGCAGCTAAGTAAGCAGAGCCCCCATCAGCCCCAAGTAGCCCTTTGTAACGAAAATCAGCCGGATGCTGGGTCCCAGCGCTGGGGAGGTGGCCCCAATGAGGCCCAAGGACCACAGCCTCTCAGGAGAGTGGATGACATCAGGGTGGACGAGATGGGGTTGACACTCATCCACCAACACTGTGCCCACAAGCCACAGAGGTGGCAGTTCTCCCCGCTGACAAGCGGGACTCCCCATCGGGATGCCTTGCACACAAGGACCACAGGTGCTTGGAGACGAGCCAGAGGCCGGGGTGATCCAGAAGAGGGGCCCCTCCGCTCAGAACAGCTGGAGGCCCCCAAAGAGACCAGCTCTGGAGAGAGGGAGGCCCGGGGTTCTTGGAGCACCAAGCTCAGGACAGCCCAGGCTGGGGGTGCCGGGCGAGTGCCCTGGCTTTGGAGACATACAGGGAAGGTCGTTTGTGTCAGATTCGGGGGAAAACGCCGGGTAACCAGCTGCTTCAGGCCCAGGCCTCGTGCACAGAGAGCAGAGCAGCCTGTCCTGGGAGCTCTCACCGGACGCCTTGTACAACAGACACACAAGGTTCCAGTACGTCCCTCTGCATATCCCCAGCAGCCCTGATTCCCAGGCCCCGAAAGCCCAAGGAAGCTCCCAATGTCCCTTCCACTGTGAGGCAGGGGATAAGAAAACACTAAGAAGCTACAACTGACAAGAAGGGACGTAGACACACCGGCCAGCTCTGCCTCCCCTGCCGCCTCCACCACTGGCCCAGCCCAGGCCCAGCTGGCCCTCCAACCCAACCATCAGCAAGCACACAGTAGGACAGCCCGGGTGGCCAAGCCAGCACACAGTAGGACAGCCTGCCCCGTGCAGACCACCACCCCTCACCCTAGGCCACCAGGAGCCCCTCATCTCTGGGAATCTAGCCTCTTCTGGGGGCTCAGCCCAGGCCCACACCACCAGGGCCTGATCCAGGGCCCATTTCAGGATCCTAGGCTATTTGCTGGGGACTCTGATGCGGAGCCCCCAGCTACCCCTGGAGACACAGCTGCGCACAGACTCTGAGCCGCATTCTGCAGACTGAGCCCACAGGGGAGCCTTGGCCAGGCCCTGGCCTGCCTGCCTGGCTTCCCTCTCAACTCTGGGGCAGGCGTGGGAGGGCACAGTCTTCAGGGGCAGGGCCGCCAACCATGCCTGCCCAGGACCCCCCACGTCCGCAGTGCCACAGCCCCACCACAGGGACAGAGAGGGTGAGCCATTCTGGTTTTGCCACAGGAGCGACGACCAAGTGGGGAGCAAAATAAGGCTCACTCACAGGAGGCTGTGGCCCCAGCCCCTAGGGCCACCCCACTCTCCTTCCCGGGCCACAAAGCAGACACGTAGCAGCTGAAATCCCAGCCAGCCTCAGGGCCTGGCCCAACACAACCCTGTTCTGGAAGCCTCCCAGCATTGCCATCGCAGCTTCCAGGGGGCAAACCCCCTGCACAGAGTCCCCGACGCCGACCAGCCCCCGGGGCACCATGCCTCCACTTAGAAACCGAGGTGCACCCCTGGGGCTGAGGAACTGGGCGCTTTCCACTGGCCTCCGCGGGTGACACGTGGTGGGAGACATTGAGTGCGTGACACGACGGGGACCTGAGAGCAGAGTCTGCCCGACTGCCCACATCACCCCCTCTCAGAGGGACCCCTGACACAACGCCACCGCCCTCAGTTCAAGCATCCAATTCCACCCTGGGACGGCTAGGGGCCGGCCCGCTGACCCCTCCAGCCCAGGACTTCCCGCAGCCCCCCAGTCCCTGGGAGTGGCCACCCACCATACCTGTGACGTCCAGGTCCTCCTCCAAGCTCTGCATGTAGAGCGGGCACTTCTGCTGGATGAAGTACAGCAGCTCCACTGAGTTGGACATCCAGAAGAGAATGTGCTGCAGGTCTGGGACCAGGCCCGCCATGGGGAAGCTGGCCAGAGACAGGGGCTCCTGGCTGCCAAGACAGAGGACCCAGAGTTACTCCTGGACGGGCCCCCAGGGAGGGAGGCTGGAGGAGGACTCTGCACACGAGGACGTTTGTCCTGGTGGGACACCTGTGGGACCCCAGCAAACCCACTGTGGCCCTTTCCAGGGAACGATGGCAGTGTCGGGGCCATGAGCCTCCAGGCTCCGGCAGATTCCAGCCAAGCCCAGATCCAACCTGGCCCCTCTCCTGGCCTCCAGTCTCCCATGCACCAGCTCCTGGGATCCACCCCCCAGCACTGTCCTGAGCCACCTCTCCAGAAGTCGGGGCTGGGGGACGCAGCAAGGTTGTGCTGAGCTCTGGTGGTTCCTCGATCGCAAGTGTCGGGGGCCAGTCTTTCTAGGCGTGAGGCCCCATCTTGTCGCACCCGCTCTGCTGAGGCAGGTCAGCTGGAGCCCGGTGGCCGCTGCAACCGCACCCGGGGACTCTCCTGACAGGTGATCCGCTGACTAGCAAACCACCCAGACAAGACCCAGACATGGGAAGCATGCTGGCTTCCCGGCGGAGCCGGCGACCCCTGACCAGAGCATCATCTTTGCTGGCGGAGTGGGAGGGGCAGGCCAGGCGATGGGGTGTCTGTGAGGACAGTGCTGTCCCCAGGCCTGGCAGGGCCACAGCAGCTCAGGGACTCCACCATTCGTGATGGTCACAGCCAGGGTCACGGGGAATGAGGCCCATGGGAAGAGCCACGGGGACCACAGGGGTGGCAGGCTTGTGAAGCAGCCCACGTGGGCCGAGGCAGGGACTCGGGCTCCATTTTGCACATTCTTCTTGTGCCTGCAGTTTCGTTGTTATGACCTAACTTCACTCGTGTCACCACGCTGTGACCTCTCTGCTCTGCTCCCTGCGAGCGCAGAAACTGGCTGCAGGCCGGGTCTCCTTGCTCTCACCGCTATGTAGGTCTGCGGCTGCCGCCCACTGGCTTGTCTTCCAGAGCCGAGTGCTGCTCCTCCAAATCCGTGCCCCCCGCCCGCGTGCAGCACACACGCGTGAAGAGGTGTGGGTCGGTAAGAAAGGACTAATCGAGCTCCTTGGAGCCAAACTCCATTACATTTTGCACGTCCACGGCCCTTCTCAATTTCACCCAGAACTCAAAGGGACAGACAGGCCTGTCCTTGACAAACGGGTGTCGAATCGCAGCGAGGGCAGCTCCGAAAGCAAACTGCCAGCCGCGGGCCACACAGGCACATGAATGCAGGGCCGCGGGGCCCATGCCCTCCCTTCAGGCCAGCACCGAGTGGAAGCAACGGTTTCACAGATGGGACCCCAAAAACACACAGGTGCCACACTTCAAAGCTTCTGCACAGCAGGGGAAGCCATCAACAGAGGGAAAAGGCCACCTATGGTCGCGAGAAATACTTGCAAACCATCTGAGAGTGGGCTAGTTTCCAAAATCTATAATTCAAAAGCAAAAAAAAACTAACCTGATTAAAAAATGGGTTAAAGACCCGAAGAGAGACTTTCGCAGAGAAGACCTCCAGACGGCCAACGGACACATGGAAAGGTGCTTGGCCTCACTAACCGTCAGCTGAACGCAAATCAAATCCATGATGTGCCCTCAGCGGCTCATCCCGCACCTGCTGGAATGGCCGTCGTCAAAAGGACAAGAGACAGCGAGTGTCAGAGAAGGTGTGGGGAGACTGGAAAGAAACCCGCTGTGCACTGCTGGGGGCACAGGGCGCAGAAGGATGCAGCCACCGGGGAAAACAGGATGGACACTCCTCAAAACATTAAAAACAGCACTACCCTATGACCCCGCAATTCCGCATCTGGGGATTTACCCAAAGGAACTGAAACCAAGATCTCCGAGTGACATCCGGGCCCCATGTGCTCAGTGCCACACTAGTGGCGATATGGGGGATGTGGTCACACACCGAATGTCCACTGACGGAGCAAGGGATAAAAAATCTGGTATATGGTACAATGAAATATCTTTCGGCCTTTAAAAAGTCAAGGAAATCCTGCAGTGCTAGGACACAGATGAACCCTGAAGATGTTACAGGAAAAATACCACGTGATTCTGCAGAGCTATCTGAGACAGCCCAACTCAAGGACTCAGAGAGCAGAACGGTGGCTGCCGGGGACGGGAGACTGCAAACCGCTAATCCACACTTCAGGACTTAAAAGGGCACCTGGGTGGCTCAGTCGGTGTAGCTTCTGCCTTTGGCCCAAGTCGTGACCCCAGGGTCCTGGGATCGAGACCCACATCGGGCTCCCTGCTCAGCAGAGTCCGCGTCTCGCTCATCCTCTGCGGCTCCCCCTACTTGTTAGCTTTCTCTCTATCTCTGTCAAGTAAATAAATAAAATCTTACTAAAAATTTAAAATTTTTAAAAATAATCGTTTTTTACCTCAATAAAATAAATTAAAATAAATCAAACCAAACCAATGATTGCTCCAATATAAATTTTTAAAAATCTATTTAGGAAGCATATGGGAGAGAAATTATTACCAAAAACAAAATTGAATGCATTTTTGCTAAGAAAAATTAAAATCAAAGAAGTTCAAAAAATGTTCAAAATGATTCATGAATCAAGGAAAAAATTAAAATACAAATCGTGCAAGAATAAGAAAATAATTAACAGGTTAATGGAGCAGCAATCAAAAACAAAGTGAGCAGAAACAACAAAATTGGTCCTTTCAAACAGATAACAACAGACAAATCCCTGGGAAGATAAATCAAATGAAGGTAAGCAGAAAGATACAAACCCAACGGAAACTAAATACATGAGAGATAAAAACATCCCCAAAAGAATACAAGAAACAGAGGCGCCTGGGTGGCTCAGTCATTAGGCATCTGCCTTCGGCTCAAGTCGTGACCCCAGGGTCCTGGGATCAAGCCCCACATCGGGCTCCCTGCTCGGCGGGAATCCTGCTTCTCCCTCTCTCACTCCCTCTGCTTGTGTTCCCTCTCTGTGTTTCTCTGTCAAATAAAAAAATAAAATCTTAAAAAAAAAAGAAAATACAAGGAACAATTTTATTCCAGTAACTTGGAGAATGAAAGCAGAAGTCACCAAAATCAATACAAGCAGAGGGAGAAAACCAGACACACTGATAATCACCGAAAAAGCAGGATGGGCCTGGGCCGTCCAGACTGTCGTCCATCTTCCACAGGCTA
This sequence comes from Spilogale gracilis, assembly GCA_004023965.1. NCBI lineage: Eukaryota > Metazoa > Chordata > Mammalia > Carnivora > Mephitidae > Spilogale > Spilogale gracilis. The sequence goes on along the minus strand of PITA01002367.1, from coordinate 57,606 downwards.
CCTCAGCAAACCCTTGAGGCCTCGCTGCACACAACCCCACGTGGGGAACCGAAAACAGACCAGGCAGCCCAATTCGCTTTCTGGGAACCTTGCTATTAAAGTCAGACCAGGACAATGAGATAAAAAAAAATCCTAGACCTCTTCAATGTATGAATTCAGATGAGAAAATGCTAATTAAAATGTCAACGAACTGTCAATCATCATGCTGTAAAAATCTGTAGCCAGGAAGGGCTTAATCCCAGGGGTCAGAACAGCGGCTAGCACGGCGCCCGCACTCACGGACTCCCAGGGAGGTGTGAGGATCACAGAGGCAGAAAAAGCACATGCTGAAAGTCACCAGTTGCCCTCAATTTGACAAGAAGCACAGACCACAAGGACCCGAAGTCCACGGGCACAGTGTTCATAAGGTGAAGTTCAGGTGATGTGATATATCATCAGTGCTTTTCTGCCGTTTGGAAGGAGGGGAAAGGAAGCATTCATCGGGGATGGACACAGGGCTGTTTTAGGCCCTGATGACACGAGTTCTGGAACACAGACCGGGCAGGAGCTGCTGGGGGGCAGGCCTCAGTTTCCCTGATGAGCAGACACTTAGGAGGAGGAGGAGGTACTTAGGGCAAGGGCTGTGTGGGCCCCTAGAACCTCGGCTCCATCCCCTCCAGGCCCCAGCACAGCCCTCGAAGCCCAGGTGTCCCCCAGGCCCCCAAGGTCTGCCCCCTCACACGGAAAGCCTAGTGTGCAGAGGCCGGTGCTGTTCTCTCCACCACCCTCTGAGGTGCCTGAGCACTGCCCGCTGAGCTGGCCGTCCCCGTGCAGCCTTGCGCCTCGGACGCATGGCACTCATCAGCCAACACCTCCCCAGACGTCACTCTGACTTCCTGATGTCAGTGGGAGCAGAAAGCACGCACGAACTCTGTGCTCAACCTCCAGCCTACGGCACAGCTCGGAGACTGACCTAAGGGGCTCCGGACCCAGGCCCCCGTCCCTGCCTGAGAAGGGGGCAGTGCCGAGTCCTCCTTGCCCCATGCACGATCGCTGAGGACACATAAGCACTATGGCGATGACAGCGGTCACTAGGGAAATCAGCGCAGACCACAGACCCAGCTTGTGACATACGTCCTAAGCACCCATCCCCCACGATGGGCAGGGAGGGCGGGGACCACTCCCATGACCACGGCCCCTGGGGTGCTGCCGCGCACCATAATCTGGAAGTGGGACGGCCGGCTGTGGGCTTCCCCGGCACGCACACACGCAGCGGTATCCTGGGCGCTCCACTGGGTGCTGCTCTGGGATTCTGCCACCCGGATGAAGTACACGGTGTGTTCGTGCTCGCTATCGCTGAGCGTCCACAGCACAAACACCTGGCACGCTGCCCTGGGGCACGTGGGCTGTTCCGGCCTCCGCACTTAGGGATAAGGACTTAGGAGCGCGCTGCCTGCCCCCCAACCTCCGTGTGCCGGCGTCTCTCCACAGGGGCCCCTCAGGAGTGCGGGACGGCTAGGTGGCTGCACGCTCTCGTCTCCGTCATTAACACCAAACAGCCCCCCAGGTCCCAGCAGCCGCATGAGAGCACCAGCAGGGCTTTCTGTGGAAATAGACGTGGGCGGACAGACACGGATAGCCCTAGCTCCATGTCGGGAGTCGTCCACCTCCCCAAGAGGCGGGCTCGCTGAAGCACAGTCATTAGGGGAAATGAAAGCAGGATAAGTCTCTGGAGAAGGTCTTGCCCACTGGGTCTAATGGGCACCCTGGAGAAACTCCCCAAACCCAGCACTTCCGGGGCCGACAGACATGGGAACAGCCACCAGGAGACAGAAGGACCCAGAACAACAGAAGCTCAGAGCTGACCCCAGAGGCGTCTTGGCCCCATGGGGAGCTGCAGGCCCAGGGGACCTAGGGGCCCACAGGAATGCATACTTACAGCTGTGCCTGTTTCTCTGCCAGTTCTTTGGTTTTCTCCTAGTTATATAAAGACAAGAAAGCAAACGTGAGAAAAAACAGGACACCACAGTATACACTCAACGAGAAACCCGCTATCCACCTAAAACCCACAGCACTGCTGAGGCGGACGTCCTGCACTGTGCGGGCTGTTTACATAAAGCGAGGCTGGAAAGAATAATTTTCCATTCCGTTCCCGAGTATCATCTGCATGCTTCCTGCAGCACACACAATTTGCACCCAGCTCGCTGACAAAACCACTGGCGCGGTAAGAAATAGAGCAGGTCACACATTCCGCAGGTACCAGAATGAAGACTGACTAACGCTCTTACTGTTAAGCTCCATACATAGGCTTCCAGGATCAGCCGCAGGGACAGTGACTAGATGGACGTGTGCTTGAGTATTTACAAGTACAATTAAACATCCTGGCAGGGATGCAAGCTTAGCCAACATTTTCTGTCACTTTTAAACAAGAGATGGTTCTTGCTTTCATAGAGAGTTGTGATCTGGCTAAGCAGAGCCCTAGCTGCTCACTCTGCTACTGGTTCTAGGGTTTGCTTTCAGTGAGGAGAACAGAGAACAGCTGATGCTCAAGACACAGAAAAACAAAACATCTGGGGTTCTCAACAGACCAGAGCCAAGGCATAGGGGAAGCATGTGGGAAAGCGCACAGGAAGGAGATGGCCTGGGTCGGACTCCTCCGCTTCTGAGCTCCAGGCCTTGGATGAGGTTGTTCTCCTCGACAAGCCTTGGCTTCCCCAGCTGGGACATGGGCTACGGCACTGGCATCACAGCATCAGACTCACTAGGAAGTGTCTGGCCCAGAGCCGACTTAGGATGGGATGGTGGTCTGTGTAGACAGGTCACCACAGGCCCCAGTGTGGTCAGATTCCCGCATGGCACGGACTTGACCTGGCCCGTGCACCGACCACACGAGGGAAGCGACCACACCGGGACAGTGCCAACATCAATTGGCGTGGGAACCTGGAGGTGGGCTCAGATGCCTGCGATGGCCATGGGTAACTCATGCAAACCTCTGCACATGACAGCCCATGTTGCTTTTTGCTTTTAAAGGGTTCTGAACATTTTAAATGCAGACATTAATCTGAGGACTCTAACCAGTTTCTACAATCTATGAGGTTTACAGGACCAGATGAATAAACGTCTCTTAAAGGGGCTGCGTGTAACCCCCAGCCATGCTTTGGGTCCCCAGGGAGTCCAGTCACAGGGAAGGGGGACAGGGAGCAGTGGGGCCCCTGAGGGCTGGACCTAGGCAGCCTGTGGCATGCTTGCCCAGGCCCTGCAGGGACAGGCCAGTAGTGCCCCGAGCCATTTCCAGGAGGGGAAGGGAGCCGCTGGCAGGCAGCAGGTGGAGCCCAGGGACACTAGCAGACATCTGACAGCACACACCCAGCTCCTCCCATAGCCACAGGCCCCATCCCACCCCAGCGGCGCCCAGCGGCACCCAGCAAGCCCGTGACTGACCCAGACCGTGTCTCGAATGGCCTTGGCCATCTTGAGCAGGAGCTGCCCGAATGAGCCGGGTTCCAGGCGGGTGGCCGAGTGCTGGATGCAGAGGCAGAGGAGGAAGGCGGGGGCCAGCTTGTGGTCATCCCCCCCGGGCTCGACCAGTGTCAGAATCCGCTGCAGCAGGGCATCCTCCACCTCGGGCTCGAACTCCAGGTGCAGCAGCCGCGGCCGGGGCAGGGCGGCCTGCACGGAGCCAGAGGTGGAGGTGCCCCGAGCCTGGAGCGTGGCACCGCACAGCCCACAGCTTCGTGGCATGACGCGTAGCCGGGCCAGGGCCTGGGCGGGCAGGAGCTGGGCCTGGGCCGGGTCCTTGAACAGCAGCAGGTAGTAGAGGCCGAGGGACAGCAGGTCCCCGTGGCGCAGCACCACCGCTCGGCCCCCCACCTCCGTGAAGTTGACGGAGACAGGCGCCCCTGGGATGGGCTCCAGGACCAGCCTGCTCGTGGCCGCCTGGGGGCCCGGGGGCTGGTGCCTGCGGATGGTGCAGTGCAAGGGGAGGATGTCCGGGGCCGAGAGGCTGACACTGGGCTTGCTGGACGGGGTCCTCTGGCCCACCGTGTGCTGCTCCTGGTTCAGCAGGTACACCAGGCTGTCCTGAAATGCAAAGGCTAGGCCTCAGGGACAGGCCACCAGCAGTCCCCGGGAAGAAACGAAAAGGTGTCCCATCTCTGGTCACCTCAGCCACATGGCCAGGACTGCCATCCTGGGCCAGCCCTGTCTTGGAGTCCTACCCAGCTTGCTGCTGGCCCCAGCCTGCCCCACGGTGGGCACCCACACTGTCCTCAGGGGAGGAGGCTTCCCCGAGAGGCCTCGGGGGCCCACCCAACACCAAGAGATGACTCCAGCTTGGAGACCACAGAGGCCTGACAAGGGCTCCAGTTCACAAGCACGGCCAAGTGCCGCCAAGCACCCCCCCACCCCCGCCAGCGCTCTGTGACCTGCTGTGGGCAAGCTCCCTCCTCCACGGCTGCAGCTTAAGGAGGACAGATGCCACCTCGTGAGACCGCCTCTCCCCAAACCCTCATGCACTGCCACTATTCCATAAACAAGAAACTTCCTGTAAGAAAACTCCTGAGCCTGTGTTTCTGGAACAATAGGTCTTAGGAGTGCAGAAAACAAAGTCAGCCTAATGCAGCGCCTTAGCGCCCCCAAGGTGAGATGGGGGCCACACCAGCCTGCCCCAGCACAGGCCCCTGACGCTGGACTCCGAGTTCATGCACTGACCACCAGGAGCCCTGAGCTTACCTCTCCCTCGGAAATACTACAACTCACACCCAGCAGTGAGGATCTAACACACTAGGAAGACACGCTGTGTATGGAAGAGCACACTGAGGACGCATGTGCTGAGAGCCCTTACCTCCCCGCTGCCCTCCTGGTTCTGAAAGAAACCCTCCCTAACCTCTCCATGGGGAGTCTGCTGGCTCTTGCCTTGGCCCCGGGAAAGCCTCGCCGGGTTCTGGCCGGCCTCCTGGCAATGCCCATGGCTTTGCAGGCGCCAGGCCAGGTTTGAGAGGCCTAAGGGCCTAGTGCCGAAAGCCGCACCACTGTGCAGCATGCAACAATGGAGCCCGAAGGGGGCTCAGCAAAGCAGCAGGAACAGGTGAGCAGGGAGGGAAGCCCTGATAGGGGAGCTTTGGGGGGCTCGGCCCCTCCCTTCAACCAGGGCCTCCCTCAAACGCAGACCCAGACATGGTGGGAAGTGCTGCCTGGGGCTGGGGGTGCCTCTCTGAGCGGGCCTGTGCCAAAGGAGCTCAACAAGCACTCTTCTGGACAAGGGGGGGGAGGGGGCAGACCTATGTTGGGATCCTCAGAGCCAGGGCACAGCATGGCCTGAGACACTGCCTGGAAGGTGAACAATTCTCTGAGACAGAACCTGGAATCGGGTGAGCCCCCGCCCTGCCGCCTCCTGCTGCAGCCTGGACAGAGAAAGCTCTGGAAACCAAGCACAAGGGGAGCCACCACTTCCTCCAGAATCTAGGACGCCCCGCTTCTTCCACAGCCTCCCCACCACCAGAGCCTCGCAGCTGACTCAGTGAGGTGTACCAAGGGGCGGGGACGGCGGGCCGAGGGCGGGCCGAGGGCGGGCCGAGGGCGGGCCGAGGGCGGGCCGAGGGCGGGCCGAGGGCGGGCCGAGGGCGGGCCGCTTACGTGCTGCTGGCTGTAACCTTGCAGGAGGAGCAGGTGGGGCGACTCGTGCAGGGAGAAGCGCATGGCGTCCTGGCCGCCGTCCTCGGGGCCTGGGGCGGCGGCCGAGCTCAGGCTGCTCTCACTGACCGTACGGCGCAGCCGGGGCGAGGGAGGGCTCTGGGCACTCCCCGAAGCCAGGACTGGGGTTCCCTTGGCACGGTGCCGCTGCAACCTCCGGGCTTGGGCGTTTATCCCTGAAACAGAAGCAACATGGGGGAAACGCTCAGAACCTGACTGAGGCCCACCTCCGGGCACCGAGGAATTCGGATCTCACGGACCTGCTTGTAACACCGGGCACTGTTCAGTCAACAGATGGAGAAGCGCATGGGATGCCACCCTTTGACCCCATCCCGGCCAGGCCAGGTGCCTCCCCCCCACCCCCCCCCCCCCCCGAAAAGCAGGCAGCCCAGCTGTCCATGTCCCAAGATGCCCTATGGGAGCCTGTGACCCACCCTGACCAGAGGCACCACAGCCCCTCCCCGCCGGAAACCAAACCCCCTGCAGCATCAACTTCTGCCTGGTCACCGTGCAGGGGCCCCTGTGAGTCGCTGCACTGTCCCCAGAGCCCTGCCAGCCTGCGTGCGTGTGTGCACGCACATGTGCCTGCCTGTGAGTGGGGGGGCAGTGCCTTGTGCGCATACATGAGTGCGTGCTGTGATGAGATGAGAACACTGCATAGTCCCGTGCACCTCCCTTTGCCCTCGTCACCCAGCACGGTGTGTCTGTGGTCTGTCTAGGAAAACACGGCTGCTCCTCCCCAAGGCCGGCCCGAGCACAGCCACGTCAGTACGCACACCCATGCACGCAAACACACACACAAACATGCACACACGTGGGCCATGCATGCACACACATACACACACCTACAAACATGCGTACACACATGTGCACATACACCCCCCACCATGGAAGAGTCTTAATACACCCAGGAAGCAGTCTTCTAAACCTACGCTGGGGCAAGCCCAGAAGAGCCAGGGCAGGGCTGACCCCAGCGCTTTCTCTCACAGCCCTCCCCTCCGCACACCTCCCTCCACCAGCACCTGCAGCCCACCTTCCCACAACCACGGCCAGGACCAGACAGCGCCACCGCCCCTGGAGGAAGCAGGCAGGCTAGCTGTGGGGAGGGGCTGCCTTACCGGAGACCTGCCCTTCCCGTTGGAATTCCGCTTCTGCAGCCCACGGGAGGCTGACCTGGCAGACGATCTGCAGTGCGGGGCTGTCAGCGCGGGCGCCGGCTGCTCCCCACCCACGGCAGAGCCAGCCAGGCCAGCCACTGGCAGCAGGGAGCAGTTCTGGAGGGGGGAGGTAGGACGGGGAGCAGTGGAGGAAGGGAATGGGGGTCAGGGGCAGGCCAGGAGGAGGAGGACAGAAGGCAGGAGGAGGCAGCAGGGGCTGGGAGAAAGGAGGGGAAAGGGAGGAGCGGGAGGAAGCCGTGGAGCATGAGAACAGGTTGGGGGAGGTTATGGGGAGAGGCAGGGGCTGCCAAGGGGTGTGGGAGGAGGAAAAGGAAGTGTGGGACAGGCAGGGACTGGG